>VZTZ01037856.1:166123-304924 GCA_013400955.1 Drymodes brunneopygia | reverse complement strand
GGCCCCGGCGCCGCCCGGCCCGCGCCCGTTACTATGGCACCCCCGCCGCGCCGGGGAGCCGGGCCGGGCCGCAGGGGGAGGGGAGCTCGGGCCGCTGCCTGCGTTGGGTCCGGCTAAGGCTGCCTGTGGGGGCGCAGGCAGGTCTCTTGGGGTGTCTCCGTGAGACGCTCGAATCCATTTCCGCGGTCGTTTGGCAAAGTTGGGGTCCGGCGACCCCTGTGCCCTGGCAGCCCTCTGAGGTTGATCCGGGTCGAGCTGCCAGGAGAGCCCGTCGTCTCCAGTCCCAGCAAAGTGGAAGCTATCGCCCAGACTTTCTGGTGGCACAAATACGCTGTGATCCATGAGCATGTCCCAGAAAACAGGAAACAAGTTGAAAGTAAAGCGCTCCCGTGAAATACCTCGTCATCATCTGGGGTCTGCCCCATTAGATCATGGTGCTCAGGCCTGGCCGCATGGAGTGACAGCGGGCACAGGATGAAGGAGGGACATTTGAGGAGATGGCCTAACTGAGAGGGGAGGAAGGTAGGACAAGAGAATGGGGTAGGGAAAATGAAGAGGAGCTCAATTAACAGCAAACAAGGGTGCTGACAAAGGAAAGTTTGGAATCCAGTGGGATGCGGGAGAGGGATTGATGAGCTAAACAAGATTTAACAGGCAAAAACAATGAAAGAAAGGGTGACTTCAAGACACCATGAGCAATCCCACTGGGTTTCCTGCTGAGTCTCCAGTAGTCTTAATCAGGACAGAAAGGATGGAAGAGAAAGGATACAGGAAGGACACTATGCTGAGCTTAGATAATGCCCAACAGAGGAATTGTGTTATGAAAAGAAAGGAATGCTTTTCCCTCTTTAAATAAAAACAAATTACTGAGTGCCACACAAATAAGCTGAGATGATGATGATTAACAGGAATGGTTGCATTTATCAATACTCATGAACATTTCCATCACAAACCAGTTAGACTCTTAAGAAGATTTGTAATGCATGTTGTCACACAAAACTATCTTCTCATCACTGAAAAAAAAAACACTGTAAAGATTTCAAGGGGACTCAGTATTGAGGGAGAGCAAATCACAAATTTCAGGTGAAGAAATCATTGTTTGTGTGAGGATATACATATGTATACACAGAGATACATAATCTGCACTTCAGATATTTTGATATTGTAGAGTCCTTCAAGATAGTGTTAAGTCATGACATTCTTCCATGTCTAACAACCTGCTTTCATTAAAGCTTAATTATCTGGAAAAAAATATGTAAGTAATGCAAATGAAACTCTAGAGAAAACAGGTTTGAAGCAATATTCCTTTTTCAGGATTATTTGATCAAAAACATCTCTGAAGATACTTGGTTGTCAGTTCAACAGAATTTAAGTTTGATGGCAATAAATGTTTTTCTTAAACATGCAATTACAAAAGGATCTCAGTTGCTTTCATTTTAATAATGTTTGAAACTCTTCTGGCCTTGGAGAAAAGCTTGAAAACATGACCTGGAAAAAGCTCCAGAAAGCAAAGCAAAAGACATCAACATATTTAAAAAAAAACCAAAAAACTACACACGAAAACCCAAACCCTCATGATTTTTTGGCATCTGACTCATTATTTTGCATGTTTGGGATTAGATGTTTTGAAAGTTAAAAAATCCTAAAAAAGACTTTCCTTTGCAAGAGATGTACTTGACGCCTGACAGATATATCACTGCTGCAAATGGCTGATATGTGGACCATAATTTGACAAAGTGAATGGGAGACAGATTGCAAGCTCCATATTGAAAAGCTGCTGTTGAGAAACTTGTTATTCATGGACAGTGGATTAGTTCTCAGCCTGTTGTGGAGAGAGGTGGTAGAGATATAGCAATTCGAGATGAGTTGATCTAGGCAGCCAGTGTGTGCGGGCGCATACAAGTGCGTGCAGGTGCAGAAATGCTAATGCAGAGCTGGAGATGTCAATACCAGAATGACTAGAGCGTCTGATAATAAAAAGTAGAGAATTAGCTTTTTATTTATGTGAAATATTACTGTTGCCTTAAGAAGGGCTTCAGGTTCCTCGGCGTCTGTAGGAGTTTACAACTGTACCATTTGCTTTGCGCAGCACTTCAAGTTATTTTCAGTACTTAATGATGCAGGCCCTGAGAGTTATAAAATTTTTGCTGCTACTTACAGAGATGATTTAATCATCAAAATGGTTAAACACCTGAGATTTGTGGCAGTTATCTGTACAGTTTGTAAAAACTAAAGATATATATATATTAATCTGGTAAGCATTCTTTCGTTTTGTAGGGAATATTTCCTCTAAGGTTTTCAGAATAATGCATTTGTAGAGACCAGGACTGAAAATGTTAATAGTACTGTAGGTTTTGCCTCTATGGACTGAGAAAGGAAGGCCCTTTGCAGGATAATTCAATGGTATATCAAACTTGGCCACTTTAGCTCATGGAAGTGTGTTTTCCAGAAAAAAAAGTTGAAACAGATTTAAAAGAATGAATCAGTTTTTAGAAGCTTAAAAGGAAGGAACATTTGTTCAGAAGGGCACTGAGTTTTTAAAGCCATTCAACATTCAAGTGAATGTCTCCAAAATAGTCTTGAAAGAGGTTGCTATACCAGCATACGAGAAGAGTGTCATTGCTTTTCTCATATAAATAGGAACAAATGCCTTGAGGAACATGATCTGTATCTGCCAATACTAAAAAAGCTCTTCTTTTAAATGCTGTCTGCTGGAGTTAGACTGTGCAGTGTAAATGCTCTCCATGCAATGGAGGACTCGTACGGCATTCTTTGCCAAACATCATTGTGGACACAAGAGGTTTACACAGCAGACTGGAGACCGAAGATAGTCATTAGATAGGCAAACCATAAATGGATCAGTAACTCCTCTGGGCTGAAAATAGCTGGAGGTAGAGACATGGGGGTAGGGAATGGTGGGAGGTTTTGTACACATTTGCCCTCAGTTCGGGCCGTCACGTCTAGAGCCATCATTGGAAGCAGAGTACTGGTAGGGCACTCAGCCTGAACGAGTCCCACCATTTGCACATTCCTATTTGAGTCTCTGCAGTGGTCAGATGAACAGAATTAAATGAAACAAGTAACTGTGCCTGATATGACAAGTTATTTTCTTGTTGCACCCTGCAGTCTGACCCAGCTGGTCTGTCTAGTGTGTTGGGGGGCCATCAGCAGACATAATGCATGTTCTCAGCCAAAGAGAAATAAAGTGTCTTAGTTTAAAAAAGAATAGTCCAACATATTTTTGTTTAAACCTCACACATGTATACTCAGTTTTATTTGGGAGCACTAGATATCTGATCATCTATTACAAAGAGCAGATTTCATGATTTTCCTAGAAAGAAGGAAATGTGAGACTGTGATGATGGCTTAGAATTTATTATATATAGGCTAGGCACCACGAGAATCTCTTCATGAGGCTGGCTCTTCTTTAAAGAAAAGTTTTCTCCTGCATATTTTTTAAAGGAGTTGGATTGGAAAATCTTTTTGCTTCTTGCTTTGTGCGCGCTGTACTTTGGTAGTCAGGAGGTACAGATAAGCTAAAAGGGGACCAATGAGATTTTGCTGAGAAAATCCCTCCTACTGAAATTTTTGATTTTGTTACTAACTCAGAGGACTGTTTACCTTTCATAACAAAGGTCAATGCTCATCAATTTCTAGATAGTAGTTAATTAAATAATAATAGGATGAAGGGTCTGTCGCTTTTGTATGGATGTCCTGTTTCATGTTCTTAAACTGGATATGACACTTGGATCTGGGAAGATGCAAACGATAATGATATTAAGATCGCAGAATAATTTAAACAATGTAATTAATCTGGTCGTTTCATCAGAATGAACTCAAATCTTTTAAGACATTCATTCATTTTAAGTGTTGACATTCTGTGTGTGCATTTTTAAGTGAGCATAAATCACTGTGAAAAAAGAGATCTTCAATATGGTATAAAAGCTTTACAGGAGTAATACATATTTCTGAGTATTTAAACAGTGTGTAAGGATACCTATTAGTGTGTCAAACAAAGTGTTATCAAACGTGTAATGAAAGAACTAGCTATTTTATTATTTTAGCCATTGCTCCTGTCCCATTTAATTTGTTTGTGGTAAAAATGATGGGCCCCAAATTATCACATTTGTATGAAAATAAATTGTTCTCTATAAGGAAGTACAAATCACTTCTAAAAGTTAAAGAAAGCCTCTGACTTCCCTTTGCTGCAAAGCAGATAGAAAACCTGAGTAGTGCCATATCTTCTCAGTCCAAACAAATGATACACAGCCAATTTAACATCTAGATGAGGAATTGACACATGGGTTGAAGCTGAACTGTGTTTCGCATCTCAGAAAAGGTTCTTTCAACTCATCTGCCATTGCCCACAGTCAGAATTAAGCACAAAATATCTCAGAGAATCAAAATTTAAATTACCATGAGAGAAATATAAAAATGTAAAATTCACCTTGCATATTTGCAGCTTTGATCCATTCCCATATGTTTCAAAGGCACTGCCAGCTGGTTCAATTCAAGTTACCAAATTAAATATGGCCTTGCAGACATAGGAAAGGTAGGCCAGCCTCAAAAGAAAACATTTTACTGGGCTTTAGATTATTTCTCACGGTCAAAGAAACAAAGGGAAACATGAAGTTCCTTTTATTTTCTTCCTGTATTTCCTATCCTATCAAGGATTTCATATGAGATACACACACTGTCCGCACAGTATGCAGGAAGGCTCAAAAATACATCACAGTGTGATGTATGCTAGTTCTCAATTCCAAGATATACCCAAGTGCTAAGGTTGCCAATTTTCCACTCTTCCACTTATCTTGTTAAATCAATCATGAAACATCCAGAAGTATAAGGGATCGGGAATTTTTGGTGTCATGCTTTTTTTTCTGAAGCATACTGGGGGCCTGTACTGGAACTTCAGAAACTTAGATTTTTTTAAAGGAAAGTTGTGTTTTCAACAATTTATTTTGCAGTTTAAAATGTTGTCTAAAGGCATTTTGGTTTCTCCTCCAAAAATTGAGGATTCATATAAATGTTATCTGGAGACTGCATCATATACAGATGTCTTGAGAACAAATCTGTATTAATGGTTGATACCATTAAAAATATCCATCTGTATTTGCAAGTATTTTACAAATGTACATATGAATGTGTCAGCTGAACAGTCAGGAGAAAGAAAAGACAGAACAGAGAACTGGTCACAAGCAGAGAAAGGAATAGTCTGTATCACCAGTTTATCCATAGCTTTCAAGAGGGAATCTCATCTGCAAGACAGATACCAAGCAGGTGTTTAATCAGTTTTCAATTCAGAACAATGATGTCATCATTCTCCTCTTTGATAAATCCCCAAACAGAGCTGAATCGCCCCCACGTGAGCTCCCCTGACATGAGGAGATCATTACAGGCTTACTTGAAAACTCTTCTTTTCTGTTTCAGATGCCTTTTGCTAGAGAAAATTTTCATTTTTGTTTATATTCACAAGGTCTCTGTGAAGAGAGGGATGTTTCTTAAATCTCCAGGCAAAGTAGGTGTTTCAACAGGAGGCTCCCACCCCAAAGTAGTGGGGTAAAAAAGTAGTCTATGTACATTTTTTAATGTGAGTTTAATTGGTACTTCAAGCTCAGAATTATAGATGTTAATAGAGACAGAGGTCCAAACTCTATTCTCTCTGAGTACATATAAGTACAGTATAGTTCAGAGAGTAAAAAATTAATTTTAAGGCTAGAAGGTATTACAGCTTTTCTATTATTTAATTTTATTTTTTTTACTATAGAAAGTAAAACTACTTGCTGGAATTTATTTTCCTCCACTAAAGACTTCTGGTTGCCATCAGAAAAGTATCACACAATGGGCACAGTTGGCATTTCAAGTACAAAAGGTTGTGACTGAGGTACAGTAAAAGTATGTTGGGAGTTTCCATTAGAGCTTCCTGTTGCAGCAAATAAATCCCATCCCTTTCACACTTGATAGAGGGATACATCATCCACATGTCATCTGCAGTCAATTTTTAAGGGGCATGATAAAATGTTGGGACTGCTGGATTGAGAGCAGAATTTTCTTCCTTGCTGAGATTTTAGCATTTTTCTGGTGGATCTCTAGGTACTTCAGATCCCCTTCCTTATAACTATTATGGGTTTTTTTTCTCAATGGACCTGTCACTCTCAAGTCTAATAAAAACTCTCTGTCTTCCTTTTCTGGGCTTTCTAGTTTGACAGTTTCGTGTCATAGCTTTGCTCCACAATAAAAATAAAAAAGCTCTGGGTGTTAAGGAAGTCCTTGGAAAAGTGTAAGTGATAGAGTCAGCATTTACAGAACATATCACAACAGGTCTGACTGACCTTGGCAGCAACAGGAGATCACCATTTCTCATGGATGAGCTTTTCTTGAATGTCTGTCTTTTATGCTGTATAAGGCAGAAATACCTTTTCTGGGTCAAGGCTACTGCTTTCTGTTTCCCTTACTCTTTAACAGAGATTGTCTACTATTGCCAAGTATTATCTGTTTAAGGAATTTCTCTCAATCCCCTGTGTCTTGTTCTATGGTATCTTAAGATAAATCTACATCACTGGTATTATTTTAAAGTCTTACACTATTTTGTTGAGGATTATTTGTTTGAGGATTTTGAATGGTTTACTTTTATCACAGTCAAACTGCAAAGATTTATGGTTGTGGATGTCCTCCAAATCATCTCCCTTTACTCTGGCAACCAGAGTGTAATCAACACTGTTTTCTTATTGGAATGGCCATTGTCCTGTTTTTTTAACAGTTTGCGGGAGTACCACCTGAAGGGAATGAATAGTCTGTGTTGGCTGATCATCTTTAAAAGTGGACTCTTCAGTAGCATGTGTAAGTATAACAGAGTTAAATATACCTATTAATCAGAAGCTATGAAACATGTTCAGGGGGACTCCCATGCCACATTTGAAATGATCAGGTTTCTAACAGCTTGTTGAGTGCATATAGATCTATAGTAGCTGCATGGAGGCAGTTGCCTGACTACGTAATATACTGACAATAATTAAGTAAAAACAAAGAATAATTTGAAATAAAAGAGAATGAGAAGAAATTCAGACTTCTTCACAGTTGTAGCATGGAGAAAAAAACCCCCACCATCCTCCCAAGATACGCTTCCCCCTCCTCCCAGTGGAATTTCCCTGCTTTGAAGTTATCTTGAGAAGACACAATTTGCAACTTGCCCAAGAGGTCAGAGGGTCCAAACTAATGTACCTTAGTGTAGGAGGTGGTTTCAAGGCTGACAGCCCCCTGGAAGGAGGATCTGCAAGCATCTTGCTTTCTTTTATTTAAAGTGTGACCTCCACTGGTCGTTGTTGTATTCAGGAAAAGGGGGGAAAGTCCATCATGGAAGAAGGCCCCAAGGCATTTTGTGGTACGAAGTCTGGCAGTGTCAACTGCGAGGTTCCTATTTAGTTCACTGGAGAAATGTGTAATAAGTATTTACATATGTATATGTGGAACTGCATGGGCAGGGAGAGAGCTGAAACATGTGCTTGCACTTGCTGAGAGTCGTACATGTCCTGCATCTGCCTGCCTGTCTCTCATGAGCATGGGATTTGTAAGGTATGTGTTAAAAAATAAAAGTAAGAATATCCGGTTGTCACGACTAATACATACGTACTTTCACTTCATTTTTCTCACTTCTGTGTTTCTATAATAATTTTGAAAAATGAAATGATAAAAAAAAATCAAAACAAACAAATAAAAATACCTTCCAGACTGTCCAGGGTAGAATTCAACCCACAAAGAGGATGCAAACTGAAAGAACCTTAAAATTGAAAGTACCTTTAAGGAGAAATGTACCATAAAGAAGAGGTTTAAGGAATCTGAGCACAAGTCATTTTTGCTACAATGCCTAGCCACACTGAAGAGAGTAAAGGGTAGGAAGACACAATATTTCTGAATTTCCATGTCTTTGTGGGTTTAAGTCAGACCCTTAACCTTATTTGAATATAGTATTTTTGTAGTTTAATACATTTCATACAGAATGTATAAAGGAGATTTAATAACTGTCTCTTAGCTGTGGTTTATCTCTACCTCAGAGAAAGCTAAAATGAATTTCTAGTGAAATGGCTGAAAGAGCATGCACAGTAAGTCTTCTATCAAATTGTTTCCAGTCTTGCTGATTTGTAAAAGATCTTTCAGAAAGATTCTGGCTTTCTATGTAGAATGTTAAAGTTTGATTCTGTGCCCAAAATTTATAAAGCAAACCACAAATAACCAGTGGAAGTCTAGCTTGCCATGTTCTCTTTTTTAAAACTCCTGAGATTACTTGCTATCACGTGGTATTCGTGCAAGTATTTAACCCAAGTTTTACCCTCAAAAAGAAAATAATGCTATAGTATATTACATGTTTCTGTCTGTAATAGCAATTAAACTTGGAAGAAACTGATCAAATCCCCAGGCTTCTCTGCCTTTTTGTTTTTATCTTTCAGAAGTGCGTCACAGATACAAGGACTAACTTTGTGAACGTGCTGCTGGGATAATAAGGACAAAAATGAACAATTCTTATGTAATTAGTCACCAGACACAAGTGTTCCAGGGTAAGATCTTCTGAAGTATCATAGCAGAAATAAAAATGGAATACTTAGAGTTGCTGTTGTCAACTATTAAAACTGGAAATATTTCTGCAGCATTTCAGGTTCTCTGGATAGTTCTGCATCAAACTAAGGTATTCTTGTGGCCTTGAACTGTACAAGGACAGTTAACTGCTTTCCTCCTGCCCTAGAAGCAAACTAGCCCACTGGCACAATTTAAGGCAACAAAATCAGACTGCACCAGGCTTGTGTTTGTCCTGCTTTCCTCGACTGTTGCCTGTCTTTGGTGGTATAAAGGCATCTCTTGCCTTTGAATGTGCTGCAGTGGTTATTCAAATTTTTTAACAGATGCAGTTTCCTAATGTTCCAACTCAAACATTGGAGTGCAGTAAACTTTAGCTGACTGGGCATCAAAAGATATAAACTAGCAGTGTTAATACCATCAGTCTCATGGGATCACTACTGCTGCAAGTTGGAACTACAGCCCATGTGTATTATTCTGTATCTTCCAGCAGCTTCTCAAAGTGATCTCCATGCACACCCAAAACAGCCAGACAATTTCCCTCTTAACCTATTGGAAAGAAATCTATTGTGGTACACATGTTTTCACACACAGCTTAAGGGATATGTTCCCATAATTACTAGCGCTGCTTGTGTCAGGAGTTAGTCCAGGCACAGCATCCAGGTGTAGGGTGTTATTACTAGTTCTGCTTTAGAAACATACTCAAATGTGCCTCTGTGCCATCTGGCATTTCTGATTCAGGAGAATCTCTGTATTTTCTCGTCTTCCTTGAACACTAAAATCAGGGGTCAAGGTCTGCTTTTTTCTTTTATACAGTTTGGTTCATTTGGGAGTTGTTCCTAGCATAACGAAGCTGTGGTTTTGCAGTAAGCTTCAGCAAATTTAAATCTGTGCTGCTGTTGAAAATGGTGGTACAGCTCTCTTTTCCTTCCTGCTCCAGCTGCATATTCTGCCGTCTCCCTAGGGAGAATGAGCATACTTCTGTCTTCAAGGTCAGCTGTGTCAGGAACCATCTGAAAATTAGTGTGTGGCTCAGATTTCAGGTGGATCATTTTGGTATTTTTGATCTGACTGACTCTGAGGCAGCATGAGAACTGATGATGAAACAAGAGAGGAGTATTTACCTAGGTCTGAGGTAAGAGGGAGAGGAGTGGTGGGAGTGGGCCTGCCTCTTGGCACACTCCAGACAGGGTAGCTTAAGCCAATAATGAAACAGCACCTAAGAGTCTGCTTGCTAAACTCAGAGGTGAAATGTGCTTCTGGTAGTAGGGAAGACCAAACATTGGAAAATTCCAATGCTTTTTTTTTTTTTTTTTTAAGACTTACTTTCTATGTAGTGTAATTTTCAGAGAGCTAGAAACAGAACCATCATGCAGGAAAAATAAATAGTAGATATTGAGTGGAAACAATAGTAAGAGCTAGACACTTCACATAAATCCAGTTTTCCATTTTTTTTCTGTAGAGCTTCACTAGATTTCCCTAGAATGTTCTTTGGTGGGGAGAATGTTGAAAGTACTCTTAAACACACCAAAAATTATCAAAAAGGTATGCACAGTTCATAAGCTAAAACTGAGATGAAAACTCATTGAAATATATTTGTTACTAACCTGGTTTTTTTAATCAGTCCAATCCCTCTTCCTGCACTTCCTACCGAGACAGGGCCTTGAAACCTGTGGTACGGGAGAGGACTGATGCCTCCAAGTTACTCGGCATGTGAGTTGGGAAGAGAGCAGGGGGACTGTGAGGGGAAAGGAGGGAGAATGGGGGAAACAGATGGATCTGAGATTATGCTGCAGCTGAGACTGAAATAAAATTTCACCTTAAAATGGGGTGGCTGCTGCTTCTATGAAAATCTTGGGGATAATTCATCTGCCACTTGATAAATTGGCAGGGTTTCTTTCCAGGTTCTCTTTTCTATTTTCCTTCACATGCTTTGTATGTGTATACATGTGTGTGAGGTATGTGTATGTAATTTTCAAGATGTCTGGCCCCTTTTTTCTCCTTGGCTAACTTCTGAAATAGAGCTGTCAGGATGATTCCAGCATTTGGAGCCATATTCTTCCTGACAGAATATAACTCTTCTTCACAGTTTTCCTTTTTTATGGCCTGAAGTCAATGGGAATATTCAATGCAACCTAAGGTCAGGTTCCTGAATTTTAACACAATTTCCCATGAGAACAAGTAGACTGAAAATTCCTTTAAGACAGGGAAGAAAAAGTGGAACGGTTATGTAAGGACAAAACACTTCTTATGTGGCTTCAAAAAAGCAGTTTGAAGAGGTTTCAGATCTAGGGGAGGATGAGCTTCATTTATTCTGTCCAGGAATTTAACAGCAGTCACAGTGTTATCAGTCATTTGTACAAAAGGGTTGAACTCTCATAGCAACTGGCTGTGCTAGCAGTCTTGAACTTCAGTAGGCCAGCTGCAAGAAGATACATCAAATTAAGTAATTTCAAAAATGTATTGAAATATAACATATGCAGTCCTATAAACCTATATGATGTGGCAGGACTTTAAGCTATGCCTTAGTTATATGGCTATATGTATAGCCATGGGCTATGCAGAAATACAACCACTCATTTCTAGAACATAGATAAAGGGTCAGTTATGAGCTGTACAGGTTTGACTGATTTGTTTTTGTCTGATCAATGATATTATTTGATACTTTGGGAGGCAGAGGTTGTGAACATTCAGTCAACAAAAATTTTGTAATACTGAAAAGAAATGGTGATGTTCATTTATTTTCTGCAAAGGAAGAGTTTTTGTGCCTATGCCCACCTCCACAGTGTGGAAATTCACAGAGACCTAGTTTTTATCTAGGCAAAGTTTCTCATATATCAGTGGAAATTTTAGATCTCTCTAATATCAGTTGGACTTCGAAAAATCTAAATTTTCTTGTTTTACATATTTCTGATGTCAAGTCTTGCATTTTGCATTAGTGAAATGGATGAGGATGAGAATGAAGGTGTTGCTATTTACAAACTCTTTGAAGATGTAAGGTGCTGTATATATATGTAAAAATCATCACTTTCATATGAGTTTGGATGTGCTAAAAATGCAATACATTTCGTTGGTGATAAAGCGTCATGATCAATGAAGAATCTAAATATTAAATTTAGAGGAGAGTATTTTATTTTTACAACGTCCCTGTATATGTTCCATTAAGAAAGACAAAATATGCTTTATTCATGTAGTATTTCAAGCTCTTTTACTTCCCCAAATGTCAGCTGTCAAACTTTGTTGCCATCCTTAGTAACAACGAAAAAGTGAGACATTTTTCTGTTTGGAGGTGCTTGCCTTCCAGTAATAATCCTATCTTATCAATGCTTTAAAAACAGGTTTTAAATTAAAACGTTGGCTAAGAATTTTATCTTAACTATGATGTAGCATTGCAGGGAGTAAGATAAACTCCACAGAGTAAAACATGCTGTAGGTAAAAGAAGTGGAAGCAGTTTGGCTCATAGCAAGATGAACTGCAAGAAATCCAGTTTTATAAATGGTGAGCAGTCCAATTACATTTAAACTTTTTATGGAAAATGTACTCCACAGAATATTTAAAGTATTGAATGTGCCTCTGTTGATTTTGTGCTCTCCTAATTTCTTTAGTCTTTCCATAACAATTATTTCTATTCTGTTTTTAGTCTGCTTCATGTTCCCTTGTCTTACCTCTCCCTCCCTCTCCCCCTCCTCCACATCCTTTCTCTCTTTCTCATGTAATCTCAGAGCTGTTAGAAAAAATGCTGCTTTTTTTTTCTGTGTAATGTTCTTCAGCTTTAGCAATTTTCCATTTCACTTCTTTCTTGTTATACTTTTTTCCATTTAATATTTCAGGAGAAAAATCATTCTATTTTAAGTTGAGCCAAATACACCATCACAATGTTTTGGCCCATGTTAGTTTTTTCAAATATAAAGTTTATTTGCAGTTTCCTGTGCTCTCTACTTGACTGCTAATAAAGGAGGAGGAAGGGAAAAAAGGTCTAACTTCTACCATCAGTAGCAGGTGTATCTTTACAACTCTCACTGTTTCTCATCCCTCATCTGTTTTGTAGTAGCATGGAAGCTCTGCAGGATTGTTTACACATCCTGAGTCTCACAATAACACAACTTGTTTGTAGGAAGACATTGGTCTGGATCTAAAATGGTCACAGTGTATTTCAGGGGATGATGCACTCTGAATGAGTTCTAAGGTGGGAAATAAGTTGAATTATGTACAACAAAAAATCGTTAGGACTGTGCAGTGTTGTGTGTGCAGCTGTGGGTTAAAAGAGCTGGTTTGGAGGTGGAATGCAAGTGATTTTAAGTAGAGTCCAGGATTTTTGAAATCAGAGAAGCCTTCATCAACAGAACTCCTTCTACAAGTAGAGGCTGTATTTTCGGAGTAAATGAAGACTGAAGGAAACAGTGAGGACAATTAATTTTACTACTGATTTGTGTACATTACTACAGAAAACATCTCTTTGCATTTAATCCATTACTGCTCTGTCCTAGCTGATACTTCCTTAGAGTTTATATAAAAAGGTTATATAAAAGTGGACAAAAATGGTGATACCACTTATGATACAAGAAAGCTGGCAAATATTACAGTACCACAGCATTTAGGCACCATGGTGATAGATGCTTTAGAGATACATGTAAGAGAGACAAACAGAATGAGTCAACGTATTGCCCAATTTGCATAAAATTTTTCATAAAATAACTTGCAGTGTTTGAGAAAGAAAATAAATATTTGGTGTTTAGGTTGCTATGGTGTTGTGGTAGTGAAAAAAACAAAACTATGAACAAACAGTCTATGCTACTTCATGAGTTTACTAAGCAGACAGTTTTCTAAGTAACAAAGTGAATATGAAAAAAGACTTTAATTATGTAGAGGTTAGTTGTGATACCAGCTAGTGTAATGACAGCCTTTTCTGTCCTCTTCTCTTAGAAAGATCTTAATCACTGATTTCAGAAACTCTGAAGAGGGTTGTGCGCAAGTGCTGTGAATTTCTGTATTTACTCCTTACTTTGATTTACTTCTTTGGACTTGGTGATAGAAACAGCAGGTTTTGTCAGCCTCTGAGAGCATTTCCTGCTTTTCCTTTCAGTTGGGATGAACATTTACTCTGTTTTACTGTGCTTCTTTTTGATTCAGAAGCATTTTTAATAGATGCTTCAATCCAAGGGGGATGAGTACTCCTTTGCATGCTCTTCTAGACTAACATCTGGTTTCAGAAGACCTCTTAAACACACATGCCTAAGTGCATCCTAAAATACTTGATTGGTCATACGCCTAAAGGAGTACAATAGGCACATTAAAGAGCAGGATATTCTTAAGTGCTTTTTTGAATAGGGGCCTAAATGAGAATGTAAAGGAAATTACGGACTTTTAATTGCGTGCATTAATTAGCCAAGTATATGTTTCATTTACTAACATTATCTTTTGTAGTTATGTAACTTTAAAGATTACAGAAAAAAATACTTCATCCAAATTTTCTCCAGTATGTGTGTTTTAATAAGTATACTTACCGTCAGTATAATTTAGCTGCAAAGGTATTGATAAAGAATAAGTGGTTGCTTCCATTCAGCAGACACATTTTGCTAGAAAATGAACTTGCAAGACTGAAAAAAAGGATTTAGGGGGGGATAAAGAAAAAAGAAATTTGAGAATTTAATGGTAACTTTTTGGAAGGTTTAAGAATTTTGTGCCTTTGCTACAGCATAATTATTTTTCAATTATTGCTTCTGACTGAGAAAGCAATAACCTAGTTTTTCTGTTAGGCATGAATCAATGAGCAAATTTAAGAATTAAGTACCCCAAACAGAATAGACATGTCATTTTGTAGTTTATGAAACATTTGGCTCTGATAATGCGGCTCAAGAAAGTCATACTCTTTTCTAATGAGTGAATGGCTTGAAAAGTGTTCTGTGTCACAGTCTGACAAAAGTATCTAATCTTTATCTACTTTGCAGTCCATTTGCTTGGGACAAGGGTAAGAAATTTAAGGATGAGTTAACATATCCAGCCCCTCTTATGAAACTGCATGGTACTTTTGTAAGCTTCCATAAGAGAGGAGGGGAAAATCCTGAGCAGAAATGATAGCAAAATTAGACATCAGCATTACGCCAGTTACTCAAATTAGAGCTCAATAGAACAGGCACCTAGAATATATTTTTTTAACTCTGCTTAACTTTTTCTGAAAACTCTCTCAAGAACGGTATATTTTGCCAATATTTTTCCTTGCAGATAATTTTAAATAAAAGGAAAATATTCCCCAAATGCATATTTATGCAAGCATTTGCAATGCAGTAAGTGTGTTTTCATTATGACTGAGCAATTTCTGCTGTGAGCAACTATACAGCAAAAAGTAGAAAAAAAATATGCATCTTTGGAGGTAAATTAAATTGCAATACCCAAAGAATTGGGTCTTTTATAATTTGGACATGAGAAAACTAAAATAAAAATAAAGGTACAAACTAGATTCTCCATTGCTTTCAAATGCCTTCATAAAAAATGAAATGGAGTATAGGGACTGACAGAACTCAAAAATATTTTTCTCTTCATTTTCAACATGTACTCATCAATGTGTACTCTGTAAAGAATCTGTCTACAACTCAAAAAGCCTTTCTAAATGAAATTCAGCAAAAAACAGTGGTCTGTCTAAGCAGAAGTTATCTGATCCAGGACAGCCATTTGGATAGTGTATGGCAGTGTATTTGTGCACATCTATGTCTGTGGAGACGATTTAGGGAAGAGGTAGGGAAAAGACAATCCTTAAAATATTATTTGGAAAGCATCTCAACCCTGAATGATGTTTCACCATCTAAAAGACTAATTAGATTGCATGATTGCATGACTCTCCAGAGTTCTGCATCTCAGCAATAAAATCCCCACAGTGTCATTTATCATGTCAAAGGGTAAGTGGTATTTTTTGGGATATTCATCTGGATAGATGAAAAACAAACACTGCAGTTTGGGAATTTATAGATATATAGACATGACCTGTGAATGAGTGATCAGCAAGATTACACAGTGAATATACTTCAAATGGCAACATGAAAGTCATTTCTGTGCATAAATACTAGATGTGTCTTTTAAAGTTTGAGATACTTTTAGTTACATCCAGCCCTCAAACACTTCTGCATGGTTCCAAATGCAGTGTCACACTGCCAGTCAAAAAAAGGTAGAGTGAGTCCATGAAGGTATGAGGAAGTGGATTTTGCAATTTGGATGATTTGGTTCTATTAGCCCAAAGCAATCTATGTTGCAGGCAGGCCAACATGTCTCTGCTAGTGCTGTAGTCATTCATGTTCAGCAGTCTTCTTGGCTGAAGTCCAATAAATATATCTTTTGAGGATTATCATTTTTCTAAATGGTATGATTTTTCCAATGAGGACTTTGGTCTTGAGTCTACAAAAATCAACACCTTTGATTGATTTTAAAAATACAAACAGTGCAGTTCTTTGGGAAAGACCCTTAATTTCCAAAAACATGTCAGGTTAGACTCTACAGACAGACTTTTATGCTCAGTACTGGGAGTACTTATCTTACCTAATTTCAAAATACCCCAGGATCAGCAGTGGGATAAGGCCAGGAGCATTTGCATCCTGACTTACCAATGTCTGCAGTACAGAGACATGTCTTTTTTGGATAGTGCCAGGAGAAATGCAAATGTATTAACCATGCATTAACCATGCAGAGCAGCATGGTCTTTTACATTTAAACCCTACTGGAATTCACAAAGTAAGCACTATTTTCCCCAACTAACGTATATAACTTAACTGGTAGCTGTTAGTATCAATTATATGTGTGGAAATTTTGCACTGCAGCATTCCCACTTCAAAAAATTTCCCAACGAACAGTTTCCTGAGTATGCAGGGATAAGGGACTGCTAAGGGCTTAGTAACTAGGGTCATCTCTTACAGAAAGGGACAATTAGTTTTCTTTTGGGCATAAGGCATTTAATTTTGATGTTTTAGACAGTTCAGTAGCTTTCAAAATATTAAACTTTTGCCCACTCCTTTCTTAGTAATTGGGTCTTCAGTTTGTTTTGGGCATAAGGCATTTAATTTTGATGTTTTAGACAGTTCAGTAGCTTTCAAAATATTAAACTTTTGCCCACTCCTTTCTTAGTAATTGGGTCTTCAGTTTGTTTAGGCTGGTCTGGATTCACCACAGGATTTTATAGAAAAATTTTTTTTTAAATAAAAATAAACAAATTCAATCAAGAATTGCTGGTAGTGGGAAAAGTTAAAAATGTAACTTAAGTTTTGCCCACCTACTTATATATATTTTTCAGACATGAGAGATTAGGACTGGATTTTGGTTTAATGAAGTATGCCTGTTGTGATGTTGCTGCTCTTTCTAAGTGGGATTTCTCATTTCTCCTGATGTGGAGGTCTACAATTCCATTTTATTCGGCAAGCAAGACAATCCTTTGTTAGCACAGAGCTACGCTGACTTCAAGAGGGTGTAGTGCCAAGGTGTAAAGTCTTCCATGTAAAATTTTGCATGAAAAATTTAGCAGGATTGAGCCTGAATTTGTCTGTGTTTGTATTTCTTGCAGCTGAAATGTGCTATCCTGTAATTGCAGCATCAGTAATCATTTAGTAGGGCATTACAGAAAGTGAACAGCACTATGTTTATGATAAACAGGAAATTGTATACTATTAGAACTATTAATAAACATACAAGGACATGCACATAGAAAACTTATGAACTAAAATGGAGAGCATGTTCTGATACAATGAATTTTTGTATCATTATACAAATAAGCAAATATTTGTAGAAATCCCATATTTATGACTTAGCATTATTTGATAAATTCAGAAGGAATAGCTGGTACCTCTTTTCTTATAAAAACACTTGTGTAGAATTAGAAACCAGTGTGAGAACTGAAATTTTTTAAAGGATCATGAATATATTTATTTTTACTCTAGTTTTTCTCCTTTGTCATTTTTTAACAGCAATATGGAGTCATTTCCAGTATCTGTTTCAGCAGAATATTTCAACAATAACACATATCTGTGGCAAAAGTTACTGCTTGAAACTTATACTCTTGTACCTTATAATGTATCTTATAATTCATATGAATGCAATAAATGGCATAAATATGCCAATAAATCTGACTTGTCTCCGTAGGTGACATACCCATCTGTAAAATATATCAGAAATAAAGCCATGCATCATGAAGGTGAAGTTAAGTTAGTTCTTTTGTGAGGTCTTTGATAAAACTTCATTTTGTTAATTATAAGAGGGGAAAAGTAAATAAATGCTAGCTTCTGCAATGAACGAAATAATTTAATTCCAAATACAATAACCATAAATTTTGCACACCTAATAAATATCTTATTTCTATATTCAGGCATGATCATTAAATTTTTAACTAGCTTACTACTGAATTCATTAATTTCAGAAGTATAATTACTGACATGTTACTTGGCTAAAGCAGGCATCTCTCTACACCTAAAAAATATTTTTGGTACATTTACAAAAAACAGTACCTTTATATATTGCTTCCTACTACTGTGATAAAGTGTTGATAAATTTAAGTTGCCTGTATTTGCTAAGCATTTTTTGATTTTCTTTTTTTTCAGAATAAAAGAAAAAATCTCTATTGAATGTGCAATGGAAGCAAGTGTTTTTCCAGTTCAGCAGTTTCTGCTGAATTGTAAACAATCGGGTTGTTACAAAAGGAGAGTAGCACGGTCCGTAACTCCGACAGCTAGTAGTAGTTTAGTTTACTGCTTCTACCACCTGCCTTCTGACTTAATATTGGAAGCAAGAAGCATGCAATTAAGTATGAGGAAATGAAAATAAATGACACTGTTCATTGCACATTACAAAGTGCTTGGCAGAAAGAATGCAGCTTGCCTGGACCTGATGACCCCAGGGGAAAACATGTCTCGTGCCTGGGAAAGCACCAGCGAATCAGACACTGACCCTGGCTTTATCCACTATCAAATGCATTGGTTTCCTTCTTAACAATCGGAAACTTTTTTTTTAAATTATAATTGAGTTCTGAGAAGCAGGGAGATATAAAATGAAACATGTAGTGAGTGTGTGGTAGAAGCTACAGGACACCAAGAATGCAGGGGTATTTTCTTTATCATTTCTTGAGGAAAGTTATTTGGATTACATCCTGAACTGGACCAATTTGAACTGGTTATTAAATTCTAAGTCTTCTAGAGGTGAAGAGGCTTTTGAAAGATTAATTCTATCTAAGCAGCAATATTACATTCAATGCATTATTACTGGGTATATAACTCAAACCCTCCCCTCATTTGAGAATCTGAATGCATAAAACCTGTTTCATTTTAAAATGCCTGTTCTGTGAATGCTGTGCACTTTTTCCTATATATGGCTCATACAGTGGTTAGAACATAAAAGTAATAATTGTTTTTAAGTCATTTGTCCTAAATTGTCCAGGCATCTTTACAGAGGTAAGTAAATGCTATCCTGATCTTACAGAATAAGAAGAAACTGCACCATAGATAAATCTGATGGCTTGCTCAGAACACATAACACGTCAAAGAGTAGTTGAGAGTTAACCAATTGTGCAAGAAAATAAATGTTTTAACATAAATCATATTATTTTGCTACAGAAGTAAAATTTGTCTTTTTTTAGATGATTGTAGGTGCATTACAGATGAATTAACACATCACAGATTATTGTAATGCATTAATTTAGCACTACTGTCTGATTTAGATGGCCATGTATAAATGATGGGGAACCTTTCATAATGAAAGCAGAAGCAAGTAGAGATTTTCATGTGTTCATGATATGGTACAAAACTAGAACTCATATGAGATATGCCAAAATTTGTTAACTTTTCAGTGAAGCTAAATAGCCAGAGGATATTATAGAATAGATAATTTCAGGTAGAAATTTTGCCAAGACTTGGTGGTTTTTAATGATTTCATCTTGAAGAAAGGAGCATCTTGGTAGCTTGATAGGTATTGTTTTGAGTATAATTTTTTTCATCCCATAACCCAAAGTAAAACTCAAGAGTGCAAACTCAGATGGAATTGAAACCTTTTAGGGAGTCACAGACCCTCCATTCCAAAACCACCAACTTTCACATTTCTGATTGTGTGCAAGTACATTGATCTTCTCTTTCTTTACTATTGCATGCACACTCTATAGAAGGATTTTTCATATTTCAACTTCATTTTAGGTAAGTTCCTCACATTCCGTGAGTCTTCTTTACTGCACTTCTTCACAGGGCTTTTTAGACCCCAGTAGAAGAAAAAAAATATTTGGATGTCAGTCATTCAGTCTCTGCTAGTTAAAAATCATGTCTTTCAGAGATGCTTTCTATCCATAGTCCTGCACAACATGAAATATGGTTGACAGCTATATTACGACACTGCAGATTGCAAAGCAATTCACATTCACACTTCTAAGTGCCTCTCCTTTCAAGACTTATGGATGTGTGCCAAATTACTTGCATTGTGGTATATGGCCTTCTATATGTACTTTATAGAACAGATCTCTGGTTTCCATTAAAATCAATGAAGTAGAGACCAAAAGAGCTTTTCTGAAGTGTTTACCAGATGTCAGATAAGGTTAATAATAAAATACTTCATGTATAATATGCATCTTCAATGTATTTCAGTGTTCATCTTTAAGAAGATATTTTCTGAATCTAGGATGGAAATTCCCCAGCTAAATTTAAATGTTGAGTAGTGTTAAGTTCAGCTGTCATTGTTTGCTCCCCATTACTGTCTCTGTAAAAAATGAATATATGATTTCATACCCTGTTTAGGAAGTGCTTCCAAATGTAATGGACCAGCAGCCACTTAAGGAGCCTAAGGTCTTGTGTTAACAAAACCATCATAGTTATATCAAGTGAAATGGGAAAAAAACAAGATACCCTCCAATGCCATTTCTTCTATAACTATGTCATGTATAAAGCCTCATTCTTAGTCACTATTTCATTACAGCAGTTCTTTGTCAGACAAGTTAAAGTGGATGATCAGCAGTGATAGTATAATAACATAATTTATTAGTAATTATTAAAATTAGTTATGATTCTCTTCAGGCATATTACTATGGTAAATGAGGCAAACTGGTGGGTTTTAAAAATAAAAATAAACATTATAGTGTCAAACTAAATCTTTGGGGAGAGGAGAAAAGAGAGATCTCTAAAGGAAACCTGAGTGAAATATGGACTCAAGTGAATTTAGTCAGTGTGATGAAAAACTGACTTAAAGCAGAAGGGAAGGCATAAAAATGAGTGTATGATGGTAGAGGGTACATTTCACCTTTCTATTTATTTATTTACTTTTTCAATTCTATTATTAAAATTTCGCTTAGGACTACAGTACCTAGAAGAAAGCAGCAATACAGTTTTAAAATTGTCTTGAGATTTAGAGGGAGAAAAAGGAATACATGGAAATCATTATCACTGGCTTTTGTCAGCAATTCTAAATCCATGAGGTTTCTGTTCTTGTTAGAAGAATATGTTTTACCCCAGTGGGGTAGGTATAAGTTGGGCTAGTGACTTGTTTTTCCATACAACATTGCATTTTTTTAGCCCAGAGTTGTGTTCTCCAAAGGATGAATGAACTATATGCAGTGTTTTTCACTTGAACTGTGCCATATGTGAAAATTGTTGGTCTATACCTCAAAGATGTTCTGTAAAATCATCTACTGTGGTTAGGAAATGTCAGTATGTCCGTTTATCAAAATAACTTGGAAGAATATATAGTGAACAGGCACCTAAATGTACTGGAGCAGTTGCACTAGGTAATTCTCCATAAGTAAATTTGAAAGTAAAGCAAACCGACGCCCTTTAGAAGAATACTGGCCTGATTAGTAAGACAGAAAGTTTGCTGGCTAATTTCAAAATTCAGAAAAGAAATTTCTGGATATTAAATTTAGTTTTTAAGAATTCCTGTACTGGAACACACTTCCCCTTGTCTCTGAAAATAACCCATGGAGGGTACAAGTAGATTACAGCAAACAGTGTGAGTACAATGTGGTCTTTCATTTGCTATGCCCACGTACGCTCAGCAGTTGCTTCTGGTAGCCCTAACCTCCATGAGCTCACCTAATCTCTTGAACATCTATCAAGTGTGTCACAGCAAGAAAGTTTGTCCACTGAAGTGGTGGAACGCAAAAACACAATCTCACAAGTGAGAACTATTTATGCTTCCTTCACCAAGCTGTAAAGAGTCAGCCACTGTTACATAAGCCTTTCCTGCAGGTTTTCAGCAGTTCTAAACATCCTCAACTAAGGTGACAAAAATCAATGAAAGCACCCAAAAAAAGGCTGTAAGCAGCATGGAAACAAACAAAGGCAGAAAAATTAAATTTATGAAAAAGGTTGCAGCCATTCTTTATGTTAAAATGACTCAAATTTATAAAAAATTTTAGAGGCATTCTTAGATCTTTGCCCAGACTTTCTCTTACATTTCAACCAGATGCTGGAGATGAGGAAAATGTGGACAAATAAGATGCCTGAAGTGGTTTAGAATGAACATTAATGCAAGATGCATTTTCGAGTCCATAGGAAATTTCTTGGTAGTAGCAGCATGCAGTAAACGGAGAAAAATGAATTTCAGCTCAGAACTACTGATGCTAAAGTTGAATTCTGCACAGATTGCTGGAGAAACCCTTTCTAGAAAATAGAGGAAAATTATGGCACAACAGTGACTGCCACCTACTGCAGTCCTGAGATAAAATGTGGGTGCCAGGATATTATTTCCTACCTGTTATTAGCTCATCGGTGGTTTCCTTAAATGTGCTCCAAGAGAACTGCTCTGGAGACAGCTAACCAGATTTTCAGCTGCTGACAAAAAAAAGACATTATCAGTGTGAGGAAAACATCTAATTCTCACTTTAAGTCCCTGATCTCCTGTGCAAGGACCTCCTGCCAAAATATTTTCGACCAGCTCTTTAATTTGTCTATTTTTGTCCTTTACTGTTAGCCCAAAAGACCACAGCAAGTCCAGAACTATGGTATAATAAAATCCAGTGTTTCTTAAAAAATACTGAAAGCAAGCTTATATACTTATCCAACAGAAACATTGGAGACAGCTTTCTACATTTTTGGTTTAGCTTGAAAGCAATGACCAAAGTCATGGCTGCTGGTCCAGAGCTGCAAAATAAAGCAAAGCCAGCCTTCAAACGTGGCTGGTAGAAGCTGAGGATGCTGGTGTTTCTTCACAGTGCATATGTAAGTGTGGTCTAGTGTGATGTCAGGTCTGCCTCAGAACCTATCTTGCCTTTTTGGCCTCAGAATTTTGTGGAAAATGAAGAATCTGCTATTGGCAAATGCATATAGAACAGTGTTGAAAAAATAAAGGGAGGTGGTGATTTTTTGCAGTGGAAAGGAAAAATCTCTTCAGAAGACAAAAAATGGGATCTATTAGCATAATAATGTCATCAAAGATCAAGTGTTATAGTATTTTATATTTTTATGCTGCTGTTCCATAAACATACAACAATAGCAGGTTAATATATCAAATGTATACATAAAGTCTTCCCACTGTGCATAACTGTTCCATATATTACTGTTATATCTTTTGAGATTAAGTAAACACAGAATGTAATGTACTGTACATAAATTTAGCACTACTGAATCATAATAAAAATTTAAAAATACCTTTTTGCCATGAGAACTGTGTCAGAATCTCTCAGTGAAAATGTTGGTTGGCTGAAATGAGACGGCTTTTTTCTTTTCCCAGAAATATACCAATTTCAGCAAAACTTCAGTTTCAAGAAGGATTTTCTGGTTAAGCCTGAATAAAACCTTACACAGACAACCAGCCAATGGATGTCTGTGAACCAAAAGGGAACAAAGGTCAGTTTGTTCTTCTGTCTGTTTTACATAAAAGCCTTGAACCTGGATTTTCCATGTAGGTGAACGTCCTCCCTCTTGTTGGTAGTTTCAATTTCCCCCACCAAATTTGCTGCCATCATTTTTAATATGTAAGTGACCATTTGAAAGTTGCAGCCTCAGATCTGTTCTAGTGTAGCAACAGGGGAACTCAAGGGGAGGAAATTATGTTCATGTTCTCAGAAAACTTTTGCATATTTCCAAAATCAGAATTCTGACAAATTTGAAAGTAACAAGGATTTGAAAGTTAAAAACGGTAAATTTGGAAGATATTAATGAATTCTTGAAATAGCAGTATTTTAATAGGTAAACACTGAACAGCAGGCAACTTTCTTTACTGTAAAGGAAGTAGCAGTGCATACCAGTATTTGCATGGCAGAGGGAGAAATGTTGCCTGTATTTGTAATCTGTGGAGACAGTGACAACTTCCTGTTATGGATAAGAAGAGTATGAATTCAATTCTTTCTACAGACTTCTGGAAAAGCACCCCCCACTAAACCAGCTGTGGCAGGTCCGTCCAGGCAGCAGGCAGCCGAACGTCGGAGCCAATTGCTAATCCACCAAAGTGGCAAATGAGGAGTTCGGGGCTGCATGGGCTGAAGACAACATGGAACAGAAAAAAATGAAGCCACTACATTCACATCTGTGGTCTTGTAGGAGTTTGCCATATTGCCTTCTTACCCTGCATCTCATTTCATTTACCCTGCACTGTCAGGCAATCTCCTGAAACATAATTTCTTTGCTTGTCCATTTGATAGAACATTTTACTTTATTTAGAATGTTTGACTCCATTTGCAAAGGCAGGATAAAAAAGCATTTTATTTGTGCTATGAAATGAGAGAGTGAAGCAAGCTCCTGCAAGCAGGCTGCTTTGTTGAGTCAAATTTATACTCTCATTTTGAGTGTGGAGCTTATACCATTCTTCACTTCACAGGAAAAGATACGCTTTACGCTAATGCATAGTAATCTCTGTACAATCCCAACTCACTTTCTCTGCTTTCAGCCACGCCCTAGTGGGAAATTTCTCTGAGAAATTTACATGGGAATTGGCTTTAAACTGCATTTTCAAATATATCTATTGGTTAATTTTTTTGTACAGTTATGACAAAGACATTTTTCTAATTAATACTAATAGATCTGTGATAACAGATAAAAGCCAGACACTGAAAACTCCTGCATGTGGGCCGTTTACTTTCCTGGAACATTTTGAACATGAAATAAGTTAAATTACTGTTATTTTCAAAACACATTATAAATTGGAGAAATGGTGAGTGAAAAAAATAAAGTGTTTACCAAGTATTAACTCTTAAGAGTAAAGTTGGTTATAGATGGTCTCACACTGTTTTTATTTTCTGTGATCAGTATAATGGAGTGGTTGTATATAATAGATAATGCCAGCTATTTCAGTATGGGTGTCTTGCAAAAGCTAAATAAATAAAAAGTGACTTAGCTTTTATTTACCTTGCAGCAGGTGAACAAATAAGGTGACAGTGAAATAAATTATTTTTTCCTGCCAGCTAAGCATGTCGTCAATCCTTCTTACTAAAGTAATGAAGCAGGGAAACAATATTTTGTTTTCTTTTCACTGTGGTGGAGGAGTTTTACATCAAAAAGGAAGATAACACTTCAAATTTGAGGATAGCTGTGGCGTGGTATTACCGTCTGCCTCATGTATTGCTTTCTGTTTAAAAACAATCTGAAATGGCTCTAGACTATCCTGTCATGAGTATTGCCTCCTATAAATTGCTTGCATAACTTGTAAAGAACACATTATTTGGGTCTCAGTGTCACTCTGTTGTGTAAATTTTATCTATGTACTGCATAGGATTTCTTAAAGGAAGTACTTGTGTCTTTTGTCCATAATCAGATGCTCAGAATTTCTTGTAAAAGTGGGACTGTCAAGTGCTAGTGCAAAAGAAAAAAAAAAAAAAAACCTCATTTTTTTTCCTTCAAATTCATTTTTCACTTGGGAGTCCAGGCTTCAGTTTAAATTTCAGGGATGCCATTCAGAGCAAAGTATTTGTAGAATTTTAAAAATGGCCTTTTATAAAGGCAGCAGCGAAAATGGTGATCTGTTGTTTACTTTCCCTGACAAAATTGCAGGGTGGCTTTTCTCCACGGGCCCTTTGATATTAGACTATTAAATCCACTTTCACTACCAGTCCTAGACTTCTGAAAACTTCTGGGCTACATACATATGACAGCTTTGAGAAGTAGTGGGAGGAAAGTGAAAGACGGTGCAAAACTGAATTCTGTGGCAACTGGGCAAATTGCCAGTAAATTCAATGAAGCTTTTCATTAAATCCAGTGTGTTTTACATTAAAGCTGAACTTGGCCCACTGTCTACACGTATTTAAGTTATACAGCTTTAAAAAGTTACATGAAATTCTACGTATTTGAAAAAATTCTGTATAATGTTGAATCTATTTTAAACCCACTTGAAAAATATTTTTAAATTATCTGTTAAGGATTCATATGGTGTGTGGCTTCTCTCTTTATTTTCTGTCTGGATGGAAACACATGGTGATTGGTTCCCAGAGTTTTCTGTACACGCTTGGCAGCATCAAATGAAAATAGGTATACATATGTTTATAAGAAAATTCTTCTGTTGTTATGAGATTTTTTTATGATTGTTGTAAAGTGATAGATAATTAAGATTGTTCTCTTTTCGCCTTTAAATTTGTCTTAGATTGATATTATAGTAATGGCCAGCTTCTTTCATCAGCAAATGTCCAGGAATTATGGACTTTAAGAGCTCTACAAAGAAAGACATACTTTTATGTCCTAAAGGATGTGGAAAAACAGCATTTTTTTCATTCCCATCCTAAGGAGGTATAAATAGAGAAGTTTGAATAAGACAGATCAAGTAAGACAGTGAGACCTGCTTGCAGGATTGCGGCCGTTTAGGATCCAGGCTTTTAGTTTTGCAACTTCTGGATAAACAATAGGAGATGTTTGCAGACAGGGAGTGTTATTAGTGATTTTTTTTGATGGAAGGTCTTTGGGAATAGTTTGGACAGCAAATCATATGGTGATACGTAAAGAGATGCAGGTAATAGATCAAAGCTACAATTTCCCCTGTGTATGCAAGTAGCAGTGAGTTTTTAAGTACACATTTTGCTTGGTTGAGAATGTTATGTTCATTAGCTCCAAATTTTCCAGCCAAACACAGATGGGAATGCAGTTGGATGCACCAGGTAAATTCAAGGAAATTATATGAATGGAAATGTGTTTTCATAGTGAACACTTCACAGCTACAAAGCCTTAGATCATGCATTTGAATTCCACACTATGCAGTTCCCAGGTCAGAAGGCAAAATTCCTGACCAAAGACTGTGTGCTGACCCTTTTGAAATAAGCAGATGTCATCACTTTGTCCCCTTGTGTCTTGGTGCCATTTGCACTATCTTGGGAATGTTGGGACCAAGAGGGTACTACAGGTCCCATGGTACAGAAAACTAAGTCATATTCATTGATATTAGATCACTGCTGTATCCTGTAAATTCATCCAGGGACACCAACTTTGAGTGTTGCCAAGTTAACTTCTATTAACAGCACATCTGTAAGATGAAGAACATTAGCAGGATTTGGCTCATAACTAGACAGGAACTGAGTTGTCCCAAAACACAAGAAGAGTTGGCAGTTGCTTAGGATGGAAGTTAGCACATGATGCTCAAAGCACTTCTCAGAGGACTTCAGCTGGTTAACTTTGAACAGACATCCGCACCTCCCACCTCACTGTTTTTGTGTGTGTAACAGGGTAGTTAGTCCTGCATGAGGCATGAGGTGGCTGTTTTTCCACCAGCATTCACAGTCTTCAACCCCAACAGCGGGAAAAGCAACAATGTTTTCTGTAAGTCTGCTCCCTTTCCCTGTCATAAGTTTTTCTCTCCATGTTTTGGTCCAACTCCAGTTATTTTCTTTTCTAAATATAATTTTAAAATATATCCAGTTACTTAATTTTTTCCTCCATGAAATTCCATTCTGTTCATTTCAAGCACCTGTTTTCATTCCTGGCATTGCTGACAATAAAGTGACTTCTGTCCTGTATTGGTTATACCGCACGAAAGTCCTCTTCAGGCTTAAAACTGCCCTCTAGCAATTACTCACTATTTGAATTTACCCCTGATTATTTAACTAATAATGCAATAACCTCAAAAACTCTAGCAGAGACAGGCAAGAACCTGCAGTTCTTGATGGTTTTTATTTTTATGTTCCCCTGTCACCACAAAGAGTATCCCTTAATTATGTATTTGAATTATTGATGTTTCTCTGTTGTAGAGAAGCCTATTATCTGAGTGCCTTTTGTTTGAATTTCTATCATTTTGCTCTGCCAAATCTATGTAGAAAAATATGGCATTTACTGTAGTTTACTGTATGTTGTCAGTAAACTTACCCAAACAAATGAAGTAGGATTGCATCTTTCAGTGACACAAAACACAGCTGAAAGAAGGAAAATAAATTACACAATGATAAGAAGAGCTGTGAGCCAATAGGAATATAAAACGTATTCACCTTCTTGTTATCTCACAGCATTCAGATGATCATAACAGTTTGGAAAGCATACCGCCCACACCACAGGATCTTGCTCCTCTTTAATTTTCTCTAATTTGTGTAGTGAATAACCAAATACTCATAATGCAATTAGAAGATAATCAGGCTTGTAATTATGTTAATTGCTGGAGACTTACATCAATCCTCCAGCAAAGTGATAGGATTTCAGGGGAACTATTAACATGGGAAGAGAGAGGAAGCACACATGAGAGAGAAAGAGATTGGGGGAGTGGGTAAATTGATGAACAGCTTAGGCTTGTATCATTGAGCAACAATGAGAATACAATGGTGCAACAAATGAAAAGGGCCTCAAGGGGAGAAGCTCAGAAAATGAGGTTTTAGGTACCAGCAACTCAACCTCTTTTGTCTGTTTTCTTCCCATAAATAATCATGTTGTGCATCTATATTTATTGTAATAAGCCCAATTCAGAGAAATCGGATCCATAGCTGAACAGAGAACAAAGGGGAGCTGTTCAGCTATGCAGCAGTTTGCCATGTCTCCCACACCACTGAAAGAGCCACTGTATTACCTTCTGTCCTCGACTCCTGGGGTTATTCTTTTCTCATGGTGATGTCCGATATTACATTTAAAGCCATAATACTGCAACTGCAATGGGCTGTCTCAGAAATGTCATGGATCAGTCATAATCTCTGAAGAACATACAATACATAGTGGACTGACAGAATTTATGAAGTAATCCACAGTGGAAATGTTTTTTGGTGTTTTTATTTACCTTTTTGTCAGTACCTCATAGAGGTTATAATGATTGTTTAAGCCTTTTGAAAGCGAGTTTTGTCAGATGAAGTCTGATATAAGTTGTAGATGATGACTGCACTCTATTAGGGTGGCTATTTCTGTTTACAGAACAGGTTTTGTGTTTACACTACCTGTCAAAAATTGACTAGCTGACTTTCAATAAAAATAGATTTTTAAAAAGAGTATAGTTATTTTTTACTAAGTGACTTTTTGTAGTTTAAAAGTTAGTTTTGACATGGGAAATGATACTAGTAAGGATCAAGAAAGTAAGTCTACCCTTCAACAGGTATGATCTTTTTGCCCACAGCTGTCATGATAAAGATAGGGAATAAACTCTGTTGTTTTCTCTTTTGCTGTTGTTTTTCTTTAATTGCATGAATGTTTATACATGCAATTAAGCTAAATTTGCTTTATTTGATTTACTCTAGGAATGTACCTGGATGTAAAAATACATTAGCTTTTGCAATTCCATGGAAAAGCACATTTTGTCTTACGCATTTAAGTGGGCATTACACTATTATTTATGAATTATGAATAATGATCTAAAGAACTGAGGGGTTAAGAGAAAATATTTAAACATATTCAAGTGCCCTGTTTTGAAATATTTCCTATAAATTACTTGTTTTGTCCATTTGATTCAGGTTCAACTATCAAGTGTCATTGGTCATTCCTACCATATCATGTCTTTAAATTCCAATTAAGGTTGATTTCTTAGTTCTAAAAAGCCTAGAAGAGTCAAAAGAAACTCTCAAGGGCTTTATCTACTAGAGATTTCTCCCTCATTGTTTCTTCAAACAGATGAGTACTGCATACCTTGACTCCAGCCATGACAACACAATTCCCATGAAGCAGCCCTTAAAAATCACTCTGGAGCTCACACAGCAGGAGACTGAAGAGCATAAACCCAATGTAAGCCCGAGCTTCCTTACACATAATTCCTCAGCTCTGTGGGGCTGCGTGCCCCTGTTTGGCCCACCCTGGTGTACCCTTGTTGCAGGAGTGTGGCAAATATGGGGACTCTGAGCTGATCCCAGACTACTCTGCAAGTGTCTGAAGGAATTGTGTCTGTCTGACAAAAAGATTGAGCATGTGATATGCACAGAGGACATCTTCAAATCTAAACAATTCAGGTGAAAAACTGTAAAAGGGAACAGCACCTTCTTCCTTCCATGCCTTGCCCATGTTGCTGTGCACAACACCCAATGCAGAGCGGAATGGATGTATTATTCGGCAGTCCTCTCCATCAAGGACATAGAAATACTCAGTTTACTTTATGCAGACTGATGCATTTCAGCCTTCATGGAGTTGTAAAATTTCATGTTATCACAATGACACTTCCAATGTTCTGAAAGTGAAGTTTCGAATGCCAGTTTTCACCCAGAAACTGATTTCACAGAAAAAATTTAAGTAAAACAGAAAAAAACATGACCCTATATCTTTGCATTTGCTTCATTTTACTTGTTGCATGAAAGGTATTTGCTGACACCTCTCTTCCTTGCTTGTGAGCTTCACTGTGTGGTGTGTACCTAATGATAATCTTCACATAAATGCAGTTGTGAAGATATCACAACCTTACTGTTACTAAATTTTTGATAGGTATTGTAATCAGTAATAAAGTACAATTTATTTTAATTAAGTACTCTCGTAGATGTGCATAGAGTTTTAAAGCACTCTCACACCAAGTTTAAGTATGATCTAATTTTACTGTCTTTTGTTAAGCTATGTTATGGATTCCCAGGTAGTCTTAGGAGAAGGAATAGAAAGGATGATGCAGGCAGAGAAACTGTTAAGCAAGGGAAACACAAGCTTAAAAAGTGTATTATAGGGTGGAATTTGAAAGAAAGGAAGTTTTGTTCAGTTACGACTCACTTTCATACTTCTTTTGGAATCTTCCTTGGATTGTACCTGTCAGCCACGAGCTCTTTAAAATTTGGCTCATTTGTGCTTGGAATTTGGGCTTGCTTGTGAAGGTGGGATAAGGGTTTGACTTATAAATCCCAGTGGTAGTATCAAGTGAAAAAGTCCCTTCAGGGCCTCTTGGCACTTTCTGTTGGTAGTACAATAACTGTATTTCATGGCATTGTCCAGGATATGGAGCCCAAGCAACAGAGAAAGCATTATTATCCACAACTCCCCTATGCTGGTTCAATACCCTATTTTTTTTTCATCACAAAATGTCTCTTATCCTGGCTGTCAAATCTCAGGATTTTTCTACAGGTCAGATTCTAGATTTCAGAGATTCTTGCTGACTCCCTACCACGCTTCCTACAGCTGTCTTTTCTGAGTTGTTCATTCATAGTCTGTCTGTGTAATTGAAGGCCTTGGAAATGGCTGCCTGACCTGCCCAAGGTTCTCCAGCTTATTTCAAAGAGCATCTCAAGCCTGAAATAATTAAAATATAACCAGTGGAACAGAATGAGGCTCATTGTCCTGATACCCAGTGCCCCACAAATGAAGCAGGTCCCAATCTCTTTTAAATTAATTGCATCTATCATACTTGGTAGGGTGGTATCTGAGAAGTTGTTGTACAGGGATGAAATAGAGGCACACAAAATGAAAAAAAAGTATTAATGTCTGCCTTCATCAAGATGAAGAACTCAGGGAGGAAATTTTCTTTCTTCTGTGGAAGAAATGACTGTACCTTTGGTAGGACATTCTGTCCAAGCCTATAATGTAAAGAAATAGCAATCCCCACAGAAAGAAAGGAAAGAGTCACAAAAATATTCTGACTTGAATGAAGTTCAGACCACAGATCTATGTAGCAGAATCAGCAGCAGAAAAAGCAGGAGAAAAGAATTGTCCCCGTCTATTCCTCTTGAGACCCCAGCTGGAGTACTGCCAACAGCTCTGGGATTCCCCAACATAAGAAGGACATGGATCTGCTGGACAAAGTCCAGAGGAGGCCACAGGGGGATGGAGCACCTCTCCTACGAAGACAGGATGAGAGGATTTGGGTTGTTTAGCCTAGAAAAGAGAAGTCTTTTGAGAGACCTTAGATCACTTTCCAGTACCTAGAGGGGCTACAGGAAAGTTGGAGGGAGTTTTTTTACAAGGACATGTAATGACAGGACAAAGGGTAATGTCTTTAAAGTGAAAGAGGTCAGGTTTAGATTAGATACTAAGAAGAAATGCTTTGAAGTTTTCAAGGCCAGGTTGGAAGGGGCCTTGAGCAACCTGGTCTAGTGAAAAGTCTCCCTGCCCACAACAGGAAGGTTGGATCTAGATCATCTGTATGATGATCATCATAACCCTTCCAATCAGTCTGTGATTCCATGATGTCATTGGAAACCTGTAAATTTTAAAGAGCTTTTTCTCCAAATAATTTCAAGCACATAGTCTAGTGGTGAAACAGCACAGCATCATTTTGTCCCATTTTAACATCACACATCTCCATGTCCTTGACTGTACTGTCCATTAAAGAAAATGTACACAGTTCTTATTTTCTGCCTTGAACCTAACCCCAGCAATGGGGAGGCTGAATCAGCAATGGAATGGTTGCTTTCTTTTTATCTTCTTTTTTTTAATTTGGAGAAAGCGAGTTAAATTCAGCATTCAAAATTAAATAACATTAACAATTGTCTTCAGGCTTCTGTTATCTCAATATTGACAGTTAGGAAACTGTCAGTAAAGAATTTGTCAGCTGCTGCCTTGTAGTGGTTTGGAAGAGCTTGCTTTCAGATATCAGCAGTCCCTAGCTTATGAGTGGGTGCACATATCCTTGAGAATTCATGTGCCAGTATGGCAGAGGGTCAGAGGCAGCTGTTCACACAACTTCATTAAAATTGTCTCACAGCAGTTTTGGAAGCTTTTCTTATTACTGTTTATTAGTCAAAATGATGTTGTGATATCATTACACTTTTATTGGTACTGCCATAACCTAGTGTATGAATAGAAAAAATTCGGAGATTCAAATATTCTCAGATTTCTCAGTATTTTCCACATGCTTATCTGCTCCTGCACACTTTTGCTCCATGATGGATCCACGATGTGGCATTCTTACATTACAAATGTGCAAGGACAGTGGGACATGTACCCCAAGGGACAAGCCCCTTACTCTGTATCCTCAATACATGCAGGTAAATACAGCAGCACACTTCCTCTGTAACAGAAGATGATAAGGTGCACATGTGGACACATATCTACCACGTGTGGGACCAACTGTGCCAGCTGCTGTAATTACTGCCAGTGTAGGATCAATACAGTACACCGCAATTCTCTTTCAGTGATAGCAGTACCTGAGAAAATTAAGTTTGGAGTTTATATTATTGCTTTTGTAGAAAGGACGTCACCTTCTTCTAGTGCACAGTGTGAAAAAGTATGCTCTAATCATCCTGATAAAGATGTTAATTACTAGTGCAGGTTATCACATTGTTTTAGGAGGAAAATACGTGGATACATATCAAGCTGGTCTACAGTGTGGATGTTCATTTGTGTGTTTATAAAACTAGACTATTTATCACTGAGCATCTTGGTCAAGGGAAGCTTTGCAATGAAGAAAGGGTTATTTTTTTCTAAATATACCTTCTTATTTTAGGAGTTATATGAAAATTCCATAAGGCCAAGCTATGGTAGAGCCACTAGTCAGTCAGGAAAAGTGCTATTAATTTTTGGGGGGAGTGGGAAGTAGAAAACACAATACAAAGTCTTTCCCAAAACTCTGGCCATACTCAGGAAGGTGAAATGTATGAGAGTTTGGGATGAGAGATATGGGTGTAATTTCTTTTCTTATTTCTAAAGGAGTATTGTGCATAGAGGAAAAAGAAAAAATAACAACAGACATTTCAAGGAAGAGGGCAGAAGAAGTCCAAAGACGGACAAAAGGGTGATCTTCAAAAAGAGCTAAGAGAGTGTCTTTGGGTAAAACACTAGATAAAACTGAAGTGTGGATTCTTGATTTTGGTTTTATTTTGAAACAAAATATTGCACACCTCCTTTGGGTAGACAAATAATTATATGAAAGAGCTGCCTGACTTCCTCAGCAATTCTCCAATATGCAAGACACTGATTTTAGCTAAGTGCTTTATTAAAAATTAACACTATTTTCCATTGGCTTGTAAGAACATTTACTGAATTTAGTAAGACTTTACTTTGTTATTAATATATCCTCAAATATTCTAACTCATATTACTTGCACTCCATAAAAAGATGCTTGTAAAATTCATTTTAGAGCCATGTTTTGAAACAAAGAGTTTAGAGATAAATAAATGGAAAGTTCTTTTTGTGCTTTTCTGCAGAACAGTGTCTTGGCACACAGCAGAATAGCTTGCTTACTTATTTGGATTTACAGCCTAGAATGAAAATGAAAGAAAGGCTGTGTAGAATAGAAAGCAGAAAAGAATTACCTTCAACAAAACTGGAATGAAACTCTTGTAGATTTTGCCAGGTCTATTGTCTCAGCTGCCAGGTTTCTTCATCTTGTTCCAGGTTCTCTCTCTGGATGCTGCTTAATTTTTCCATACATCAAATGCTTCACACCTGATTAGATTGGCTTTTACACTGCTAGAAGGACAGGACATTTCTAACCTGCTATGACTAGGAGCCAGACTGTCTTTTGAAACATTGGCTCGGTTTGGAGGCTCTCTTAGGGACACCTTGTGGAGGGTAATCAATTTCCATCAGGACACGAGTTCAGCCTCTCTCTTGTGACCATCATAATATAATTAAAAATTATCCTCAAGAAATTTTACTGTTTATTTCCACCAGCTGTGCCTGACTTCTTTCATTCTGCTCTTTTGACAGCAGTAGTTTTGCCCATCTCAGATGGTCTCCGGTGATTCCTGCATTCAGGACTGCATTGTCTTTCGTTTTAAGTGGCCTACCAAAACCTTTCTGTCAGTGTCCTAGTTTATTCTCCATGCACTCACACATTTATTAGATCGGCTTCATCATGAATCATTAACTGACTTTTTTTTGTGGCTTTTTTCCTAGGAGTTGTTTGTAACATGAAGAGGTTTCCTTTCACTTTCTCATAATGAAATAAAGTCTAAAAGTTGTGTGAAAGATTTGTGCTTGAAGGGAAGCCACTGGATCAGAGGGGTGACAACCTTTTACTCAGTAGCTTTGTGCTTCCAGTCCTTGCTTTAGAAAGGGAGATGACAGAGTTTATTTATCCTTGCCTCTCCCTTGGAAAGCTGTCCTGCTGGAATTCAAACCTTACACTATTTCCTGGATGATCAGGAAGGCAGTAGAGGTGAAAAAATGGTACACTATCCCTCTTCAGTCCAAATGGAAGGAACCAAAATTGAGGAGTTTCTTCCAAAATTTCAAGATCCAAGAATCCAGTTAGACTGGAGGGAGTATGTGCTGCTAAACTAGCATTAAAGGCACCATAGGGATATTGTCTACATTTTTAGCAGATGAAGTAAGAAATATCAGCGTGTGCTGCAGAATTTGATATGAGAGAGATTGCACCACTGCCACCATGCTATGAAGTTGCAGAAGTGATCTTTTCCAGGAAACTAAGGTGTGGGGCTTGCTACGAGTCCTGATTTTATATACCAAGCTTAGCGCAGAGTTTCAGAGAGATTTCTACTCTGCAAGATTTCATACTCACTCATCCAGTCAGTGGCATTTCCTTTTGCTTAGATGAGGCATCTGGTGTAATTAGGTGTATCCCATCCCTTGGCACCAAACCATGCTTATCTATCCAGGAAGAAATCTGAGTACCCTACAAGCTCAGCAGCCTCTTCTACAGGCAGGAGTCTGGCTGCCAGTGTGAGGACCAGCTCCCATGCCTGGACTTGTGACTGGCATCAGCCTGCTGGGAAGGAGCCTTCAAAAACCTCCTCGGGCCCTCCTCTGCTTTGCTCAGGACATGCATTTGAACTGCATTTTAACTCAGGCCCCAGACCATGGTACTCACTGAGCTGTGCCGTGTCCATGTCTCTGCCTGGCCACAGACATCTGACCCCAGTCTCTACTGCCAATATGAATTCCTGAGTCCACTTTGGACCTGCCTCATCACTGTGGATCTGTCTAGTGATCTCCTTACCCTACTCATCATCCCTGGCCCTTCTCCACTCTTCACATTGGGAACACCTATATATTCTACATGATATTCATTTTCTTTTCCTTTCACTTTACCATAAAGCTTTTGTTTTATTGTAGAATATACATGAGATTTGAGATTTGGTGTGGAATTTTTGCACATTTCTTCTTCCTTTCAGTGCATTACTTTCTTTTTTAAATTCATAAAGGCATGGAATTTTTATAAGGTGATGGGCATTAAGAAAGAAATGCAATTATGTGAAACTCATGGATTGAAAGTCTGAAACGTGGTGAGATGTTCAATGCTTCTAAAGCATTGATATGGTTATTGCATTAATATAAATAATGTAGAAATTTATCTGTCTCTCTTTGCATATCTCTACCCTTTTACTATGATTCCATGATTGCATGGCATGATGTAAGCCCTTTTTCAAGAAAGACCTCTAGCATGTCTTCAGGTTCATTCTATTCAGGAAATCGCTTCAACATATGTTTCAAAGATATCCTTTAATACCTCTTGTGCTTTGTTTGCTTTACTGGGCCTGTTATGAAAAGTTAGAGTAGCCTGTCTCTGAAAAAGACGGTAAATTCCTAAGAAGTTACATCACTGGTAGATTATTAAGATCATCCAAAATGTGTGCATAGTATTGAAATAGACACAACACTCATTCTGTAATATATATGGGGTTTTTCCTGCAGATTGACACTTTGAAAGCATTCAGGTATTTCAAAATAGTTCATTCAATTTTGTTTTCTTGCTACAAAAATCAAGAGCCTGTCAGTTGCTCTTTCCTGGAACACCGAACACTCAGAACTCCCTTCTGAGTCAAGCATCAATCAAGGGTAAATGGAGATTAGGAGAAAAATTAGTTACATAGTCTAGAATTTTTCAAGAAGCGGCTTGCAACTGTTCAAAAGATGTTCTTAAGCCTTACTTTATTTTGAGAGTAAAGAATTGAATTGAAGGTTTGATTAATATTACACTAGCAGATTATATGTATTAGCTTCAGCAGGAGCTGCCTCTAGTATTTCAATATAAATCAATTTTCTTCTTGGAACCATTTAGTACCTGCAAAATACATAAAAGAAACTGCTTATACTCCGCACTCCTTAACTATATACCGTGTATATGGTTTGAAATGGAGAACAGAGCAAAATCTTAATCTAATGTTACTGATCCACTGAATGTGTTTAATTTTAAGTGGGACCTGGCAGTTACAAGTGACTTCTGTGTGTTTCTCAATGTGTTTTTTGTTCATCTATGCACACAGTCACCCATAATTCACCATGCTCAGGGGAGCCAGACCCTTGCTAAAATGAGATTTTAAAAAGAAATAGTTTCACTCTGACCTCCAGTTTCCTTTTTCCTAGCAACCACTGTTGTACACTGCTCTGTCCAAGTAGCTGTGGTTACTTTTTCTGAAGTGCATGTGGTCCAGTCCAAGTGCAGTTCCCAGACCTAGACTGTGTAATGTGCATATGATGCAGACCTCCCTGTGTAGAGGTGTCTGTGCAGCACCATTTTCCCTTGCACAGGGCAGCCTGAGGCTGACAGTGGTAATGGTTCCCTCTCTTCACTTGAATTTTGAGATGTTTTAAAATACATTACATGGCTCTGCTACTTTTGTGAGCTTTGGCAAGTGAATGGCAGGGTCAGGAGGACTAATGAACATTGCTGTAGATCAGTCTTGACAAAAATTCATATTTTGGAGGCCTTCCAATTCTAGTACTTCTCCTGTGTCTAATATTTTACACAAATATTAGACACAAGAGGAAAGAGAATTTGGCTCCATTTGTGTTCAGTGTGGGATACGGACACGGTTTCAGGGAGCCAAACCCACCATGGTTCTGACCATGGCCTTTAAGCCCTTCCCTGTTACAAATACCCCCAGCTGTTTAGTCAGACATGTTCCAGGGAAATGCTTTCACTGTGTCTGCCAACCTGTAGGATGTTACACGTTCAGCAGTTCACAGAAAGCACTGTAATTTTCATGTGAAATAAAAACAGTAAATCTGGCTGTAGACTAAATAGAAACAAGAAGAGTGGCAACAGCCAGTCAGACTTAAACTACAGTTGTCCTAAGTACACAGAAAATTGCTTTATGAGCCCAGCACTACAGCCAATTTTCTACTGTGCCTTGAGAAAAAAAAAACTTGCAAATATAGGATTTCATAATGGAAACTTGTCTAATATAGCAGGTCAGATATGTGTGAGAAGTTATTTTATCTGCATATTGGTGCACGGTGGCAAATTACTTTTCTTAACCTTATATAATTTTATTGCAACATTAATGAGGCATAGCTTTTGAGGGAGAAAGAAACCTAATATCCTTTGAGGAGGGAAGGGCAGACCCAATCTTACCCATGGGGATGTTTTTCTAGATTACCTGATATAATATGCTGATGCTTCTGTTCCAGGAAGGTATTATAAATACTGCCAAATTTCTGTGTGTACCTGTGTGGAGGTAGCACTGACTGATCAATAAAGTGAGTAGAGGAGAGGGGCATTTCTGATCACCTGTGCTAAGTTTAGGCCACTTGTGATGCCAAAGTGGGTAGTTATGTCAAAGATGCATTATCAGTGATCTAGGAAAATTATATTTTATACCTCTTTGTAAGCATTTCCTTTTGACTGAATTTCTACATTGTTCACATCAGTTTCTATCAATAAATATAGTTCTTCTCACATAGTGTCCCAAACACTCACCCTGCTATCAACTTGTCCTAAATAAAGGTGTAGCCCTGTGATGAATATGCCTCTTAGAATTAATGATCTTCATTGTCTTGTAAGAATGATCATCTTAAATATAGTGTGTTTCAAGGTTCAGTCACGCATTTCAGAACTATTTGGCATGTGCCTGACCCTCAGCCTAATCCTATATTGCATGATACTTGCTCTGTTTTAGATAAATTGTTCAGCCTTACTCAGCTCAGCCCTCTTTCTAGTCCACAGAAGAACTAGAAAAACTTAGAAAAAACATGGACTTCAACTGTTTTTGGCTTCCTAATCAAATTCTACTTTCGTCTAGAAAATCCTCCCTGGTGTATTGTAGGATTATATTTTCCTCAGTCCTCATCAGAAATATTTGTAACTCTATTGAAACAGTCAAACTATAAAGTCAGTTTTTCTATCCATATTGCCAAAATCCCTCACTTAATGTATCTGCTTAACAAGTTTAAGCCACATCTATCAAAGCTCTCATCAATAAACCTTTTTGTTAAGTGATTCAAGCCTGCATTCAAGCTTTTGGTCTTTTAAAAACCTAAAGGCAGATCCAGACCTTTCATCTCTGGTCTCCTGAAAACTAACCATGGCCCCAGTTCCAGACCGTGTATCCACCAGTCAACCAAAATCACTGATGTCTGATATTCTGAACATGAAACTCTGCTGATAGGGGGCCTTGCTTATGACCTGTGGTCAAATGAGTGTTATGTATGGATCATTGTCTATAGTTGTGCTAGATTCATCTTTCAGGAAAACAAGAGATTTATTTCCTTGTATTCATGGACAAGAAATAAGGATGAGAGCTGGAGCCAGCTTGCTGTTAAGAGTTAGAATTTAGTTAAGGCCCATTCTTGTCACTTGGTGATGCAACCAAGAGACTGTAATCTCTGCTCTGTGAAACCCTTGTTGTCATTGCATCCTAGCCCCATGAGCAAGACATTTGTGCCAGAAAACTTATAAGGGGAGCAGCACCTATTCTAGAAATTATTTCCTAGGATTTGTCCACACACCACATTGTATTTGTCGTTCTCTTCACCATAGACTGAGCTGTAGGATTTTTTAATACTCGTTGATCCAAAGGAGCCACAGAAATCCAAGAAGTGTTTCACTCTGCTGGCAGTTATATCTTTGGCTTTGAGGATTACAATTTCAATATAACTCTTGAACCCCAACTCTCCATAACCCTTGGCTTAACTGTAGCTATTTGATACCTGTCCATGAAGAACTGACTGCTTAAGCATTTGGACCTATTGATGAGAGAATGAGCACAAAACTTTGTGTATGTGGTATAATGATGCTTTAGTGTGGTCCTACACTGGATTATCTGAGTGCACATTCTCAGATCAGGGTTAGTTCTGGAATCCCTCTATGGCAGCCTGAATAGGTCTGCTCATTTTGAGCAAATCACTTAGCATGTCTGCTCCTTAAATTGTTTGGGTGGGGACAGATGGTTGTGACAGACCTTGTGTATTCTCCTCTTCACAGTTTCTCCAATAGTCCGTAAACCCAATCTCCAACACCCTAGAATTTCAGTTCTTGGCTTTGTATCACCAAAAATTGCAACTGTGCCAAATTTGGGAAGCAGAGTGGGTTTTGAAATATGGAAAGGTATCCAGTAGGGACCAAGCTAAAGCTCTCCTATTCATTGAACAGATTATAAACCATATTTGAAACTATATCTCCATGAGTTAAAATCTGGTTCATTAACAAAAGATTTAAATGTTCACCATGCCTTTGTCTTGGTTTAGCAGAAAATATTCTGAAAATGTGATAGCTCTGTGCTGTATTGAACAGAATCAAATCTTTCATGTAAGTCAAACTTCAGTCCTCTATCAATAAAATCCTATATGCCCCTTTATAGCACATGTTTATTCTGTAGTGGAAATGACACAAATCCTTAATACAGCATCAGTGCTACCTATTGAGCTTTGTATTCTTATAAATGTTCCCATGGGAAATCTGAAGGTTAGCACTAGTAGACTGTATTTTTTAAATATCGCAGATGGGGTGGAACCCCGCATCATGTTGCTTATTACTCTGGTGATCTATCTAAATGGTATTCTTTGCTGCTGAAATCTAATAAAAAATAACATTTTTGAACTATTAGAGATTGGATTAAAGCTCCTAATTGTCTCTTTCATAACCAAGGAAGGTCCATATTAATAATTCTTTCCAGAGCCATTGAAAAGAAGACATCCGTTTCAGCATACATTGTGAAACTCAAATCTGTCCAGTGCAGTTTTATTCATTTGTTACTTTCCATGAACAAATGTGACTGCACATTTATTTAAACCTTTAGAAATGTGGATGAACAAACAGAAGACAAAGTAAAGTTAAACCTGAATTGGAGGCATGCTGTTATGGAAGAAACATTTCCACCCGCAGTAGGTGGTTTCTGCCCTTGCAATAACCCACTGCAATAATTCTGATATGGTCAAACTGTGCCTTTCATATTCACTGCCTCAAATGGATGGACAGTTCCAAAAAGATTGCAAATACCCCACTTGCTTAGTAAAAGGTCATAGGAAAAAGAGAAGAAATGCCAGGCACAGAGACTGACCTATTCAGAATATAATCACACCTTTCTTTAAAAAAGACATATACATTTTATTACTGTATACTCCCTGATTTTCTAATGCAGCTGCCATGTGTAAGACTCTCAGAAATTAAGAGGGTGTGGCATCAAGTTTTATTATCCTGCCACCATTTCTATTTAAATTATTAATAGAGTGCAGCCATATGAGGGAATTTTATTTTCAGTGTACTCAGGCAGCAGTTTTCTGGGTTTGACCTATTGCTAGGATGAAGTGAGGGTGACAGTCACAAATGTGCTGCCCTCTGTTTGCTATAGCTCCTACAGAATCTGAGCATTTTCAATATCCCCAAGCACAGATTTGGCAACATTACATCTCTGTGACTGAAAAAACTAAATTAATTCTGACCCACAACCCACCCCCCTAGTAAAAAAACAAACCAAACAAAGGAAACAACTGACTGGAGGAGAGGATGTGGATCCATATAAGCAAAGGAGAAGGTGACAAAGTTGGAAAAAAATAGGTGAAAGAATGTGCCAAAGTGGCAAATCTGGAATGCATGCTCTGCTCATCTTGGCTTCACAGGCAATGGTAGGAGAGTAGGGGCTCTGCTTATGTTTTTTGTCTAAGCTGAGAGTACAGAAAAATTGCTCTCCTGTTGATTTCCTGATGTTTGTGCCCCTGAGGGGGGAATTTGGGAGGAAAATAAACCTTAATTTAGGTGTAAAGATGTATATACTGTTGTTCTTCCGCAGAACTGATGCCCAAAAACTTAATGATTTTTTTTTTATAAATTATCTTTTTATATTAGGAGGAAAGAGTAGCAGCCTTGGTGGAGGAAAGGAGAGCTTGATGCCTTCAGGAGCTTCTACTGGTAGGCTGCATATCAGTGATGATCCTTATTTTCACTTAATAAGGTTTACAAAGAGACCCATTCTTGGAACATCAAATCTCCAGAAAAGTGCATCTTCACAGCACAGCAAAAAATTATGATAACACTGTTTTAATTAGGCAGCAATTGTCTGCAGCCACTGCCATGAAACTAATCAGTATTTTGTACCAAAATCTTAGCACTCATAGTTGGTGTCTCTGAAACTATATTAATCCTTTACAATTTTGCAGTGTTTTCCACCCCCAGATAGCTTTTTAGCATTTTGTGTGTACACAACATCGGACCTGGTAGGCTGTCTGGAGGAGGCACTTAGCAGGCAGCTGACCTGAAAGACCCTGCATGGAGTGCAGGGAAAAAAACCAAAAGCCAGCGTTGCCTCTTGGGGTTCCCTACTATATCTACAGTGTTACCAGAAGGTTCAGGAAGTTGCATCTGTCAAGTGTGAAATTCTTAAGCTCAGAAAATGCCTGCTTAGAGAATTAGGAAACACCTGGACATTTTCATCCGCCAGAATGCTCTCGTCTCTTCATCATATGCAATATATGTAGCCTATATACGCATTTTTTCAGAAGTGTTTTATTGCCCATTTGTTTAAATCCACATTTTATGTTTATAACCTTTCAGAGGTGTGAAAGCAATACTTGTTCTATATTAACAATATATTTATTTATTACCAGTGGTATGATTTTTGGCCTTTTTAAGCCAATGCTCTGCTCTTGAATGTTACAAAGTTGCATATGCTCTATTGTGTGTTTTTATAAATCTCAAAACAAGATGACAGTGAGGGGTTAAAAGTAGCTTAAAAAATATTAAATAACTTGTTTCTCTGATGTTTAAATTTACAGCCTTGACCATCATCAGGAGAGTAAATAAATTCATTACACCTGTGGATGAGTATCCAGGGCTGAGACTTGAGTTTAGTATTCAAAGGGATGTGCTGAAAGTTAAACAAACTCATCAGAGTCACCTTAAATACATGGACACTTCTGCATTTTGCAGTTGTACAGCTTGGTCCAAAAACAACACCATGAAGTTATACAATGAGACACTGAAACAGCCAAGGGACACAAAAACCCTGTCAGAATCACTACAGAGCAGTTACAGAGCACTTTATAAAGTAATATGAGTAATTGCATGTAACAATTGCCAATATCCACAATCACTAACCATGTCTGTAGTGCAGTAGGTGAGGAATGCAGTGGCAGACTTTTAAATGATGATCATCCTCTGCAATTCCAAGTTTGACATTTCCCTGCAGAAATTTCTCCTGCATCTGACCTGCACTACTGGAAGTGATTTAGTAGTGACAAATTTTGTAAAACTGAAGTGTTTTGAATCCTCATTGTTCTAGCTAATGTTCTGTTAATTTTATTCTGATTTACAAATATTTCCACAGACTTCTTTTAGCTGGCAGGTCCCCTGGTACTGTGGAGATGGGGTAGGGAGCTTGGTTTTGCTTTGTGTAAGAAACAAACCCAAGACAGTGCTGGAATCAGGTAGTGGTGGATTTTTCCAGTAGTATTTATAAGAAAAACATTTTGGAATAACCTCAGTATCTAGAGCTGCAACAAAGGTGTACTGTCATTTCCTCAAAGGGGTTTCTCAGAGTCACAAGCTGATAATTGCAGAAAAAACCAAAGAGGATGCTTTTACTCAATTAGTTAGAGTGCAATTACTATAAAACAAGAAAAACTACAGTGAGAAAGTTTTTGATGCAACAGAAAGAGTCTTAAAATACTTGCTGTAACCTTCCTCTAAATTGAAAAATGTCTTGCTCTTTCTATAAACATCATGCTTTATTCCCAGAGGAGTATAGAAAATCATAATAAGAATACTTAAACCTTTTTGCTAACTAGAAATAAAACCATTTACTGACACTGTCAGGTATTCAAAAGGATAAACAGTTCCAAACAGAGTAGTGGTTGTGTGCTTAATCCCAAAGATAGAAGAGTTGGTGCGTAGAAAACCAAACTATGAAGTCAAACTTTAGTGCCATAGTGACTCCTGAGTTGTAAAGGCAATTGCTTTGGTCAGTGATCTCCAGAGTGGAGGAGAACTGTAGAAGAATTAACAATCAGAGCAAGCTAATATCTGGGGACTGGTGGTGCACATGGAAAATTCAGATTCATGTATCAGTGACCAAGGTAAGAAGCCAAGCATTCTATTGCAGAGTTTCCCAACGAAATCTTTGGTAGCTGATGCATCTCACCATTAATTCTTCATTTTACATAAAATCACATTTTCTAGCTAGATACCATTCATTGGAAAAAATCCACCACCACCACCAAAAATGACAAAACAAGAAAAACAACACTCCCCCCCCACCCATAATCGCAGCCAGCTTTATTTGGGTGTAAAGGGGCAACTTTGTTGTGAACACACATAGGAAAAAAGAAAACATATCTGTACATGCTACTGCTCAAAAAATTATCATGTCAATTGAGAACACTGGGAAAAAATGTCCTTACATATTGAAGTGTTGAAGCCAAAAGATTAACTAGATGTTGTTTATAGTTCTTTTTCTTTGTCTTTCAGGGATAATCGATAGAACATTAAATAATGGTACATATGAGAATATAACTTTATGCTGTTTGACATAAAATACACAATGGAAAACTAATATAGTTGCAACAATAAATCTTTTAAATGTAGAGAATTCCCTCACTTCAGTGCTGTATTATGAATTCAGTAGCATAACACTTTATTTGACAGTTGGTAGCAAAACTTGAACTCAGATTATTAATAACCTTTCCACAGCCTATCATTAATGTCAGTGGGTGTGGTTTAGGAGTTTTATTTTGGCAAGTGTAATATGTTAACATATTAACTGACTGCTCGTATAGTCAGAGTAGGGATGTTAACTAGGGAAGGCATTTCACGCCACTTCTGAAGGCACTAAAAATAAACTGCTACTTACCAACTCAGACAACTTGGTAAATGTCTGATTTCTGCAGCCTCCAAAGTGCCACATCAGCACTTAGTCTGGAGTTTAAGACATTTCTTTCACTAAGCATTTACATAGAAGAGGACAGTTTGGCTACAGGACATTTGCAGCAGACAAATCATGTCAGTGATATCTTGTCAAGTTTAACATCCTGTGAAGGCAACCTGTGTCAGTACGTGCTGCTGAAAGAAGAGGAGGCTGAGATCAGTCTGTGGAGCTGCTGCCTCTTGACCCAGACTGTGGGGAACAGATTCAGATATTTGCATTTTATGTTAGGCAGTGGGAACTGCTTTTGAGTGATTCTGTTACACGTAATACCTTTGCTGCTGATACAGTTGGTACCATATAAGAGGCCACTGCATGGGCTTGGAATGGCAAATGAATTAAACTTGCTGCATGAAGAACTGGATGAGCCCTTCACAATTTGCTCTGAATTAAGAAGTGAGCGTAACAGTAGACTGGTGGATGTCAATTACAATTTCCCATTGCCATTCTTTGTTCTGGAAAGAATTAAGCTACTTTGCCCTCTTTGGTGTACAGGTACCACAGGGTATTCATTATTCAAGGCTGTCCAAGACTGTCCTAATTCATAAGAGAGATTATCAAGAGAGGATGTACGCTCACTCTTTGGTATTGATAAATCTGGAATTAGAATGTAAAAAACTGTGTGTAGAAGTTACCTTCAAGAGATCTTTTTCCTTCTCCTCCTACTAGGCTGGGGACGCAAACCTAGACCATTGCTGACAGATGCTTGCTTACACTATTTTTTAAAAAACAGAGGGTCTCTTAAAATTTAGGGTTTCACTGCTAAAGACTGATCAACTATTTTAACACTAGATGGGACTTTTTTTTCCCCCCACTCCTAATAGCTGTCATAAATGTCTTGTTTACAAATTAAGATTGTTATTTCTACACCTCTCACTGGATACAAAGAATGTTGATCACTGTCTTTTTTATATTTATTAAAAGCAAAGTCACTTTTCAGGCTAGGTATTTTTTCAACTTTCCTTTATGCTATGCTTTCTACTTCTCTTATGATTCTCGGCTGCTGGGTTCATATTTTATTAATTTTCTTTTCTAAGGGGTGATGAGATTGCTGAATTATCCTTGGTCTGTCTTCCCAGTTTAATTTGTTGAGTCCAATTTTTTATTACTTTCTGTCTTGTAGTCTTTTCATCTGAGTTATCTTTTCTCTTGTGTGTTTACTAATGCATTGTTTAGACAGTTTTAAAAGCTTTACTAATACCAAACTAATTTAGATCTATTACTTTCCGCTAATGAAAAGAGCAATTTTTCTCTACAGAAGAAAACTATACAGGCTTGACATGGTATGTCCTCAAAATCTGTGTTTCTTGTCAACTTATCCCTTCAACACTTAGTTTTGGATGGATTGTTTAAGAATAATGATAGCAACAATGGTTGTTGTATGTTCTAATGACTGTAGGCATTAGTTTATCTCATGTGCAACACCCTAAAACTGCTTTCATTCATTCCCTTTTAAAGATGAGTACTGTATTTTACTGAGCATGTTTTCTCCCAAGTGGAATCATTCTGCATCTCTAATAGTTGTTTTGGTTTTTTTGGTAATTCTAGAATGCTAAGTATAGAACTTCAGTGCATTTACTTAACCTTAACTTTTCCTTTTTTAGTCTACTAATTTCCTTTTCTGTCTGGATACTTCTTCTCTGGTTGAAACTTTTTGTGGTATATTTTCATATTTAACCTCTTGTTTGGGCAAAATGGCACTGGTTAGTACAGTTTGCACTACTTCATAGGATTGATTCTCTATAAACAAATGGACCTGATTTGCCTGTGTTTTTCTTTGACTTCTAAAGGACTATAAAATATCATTGGAGATGTAAAAGTGTGTGAAAAAAGATCCAGTAGGTACCATATTTGATTATTCTCTTCAGTTTAACATTTTGCCTGAATTCAGAGAGATGGGATAGCTGTTAAAAAATTGGCATAATTAGGTTACACTGCAGAAGGTTTCTCCATATATAATGGAGATATCATGAAACTGATGACAACTTTCACCTTTCCTCTCTACAAGTGTTACTGGACCTTGAACAAGTAATTCATTTTATAGGACCTTTTTTTTCCCCAATATCAATGTAAAGACAGCACAAAAATAAGAACTGATATTAAAGATTTTTTTAGATACTTGATATGATCATACTGCACTGTTAATGTTAATTAACATGATGGACTGATATTACAATATATAATGTCCTGCAATAAATTATATATATTGTGGCAAATTATTTTCATAATAACATTCAACTAAATGAGAGGTAATTTTCCCAATTTTCACACCACACCAAATGCTTTTCTCTATCCCTAGGTCTGACTTCAAAATGTACTTCAGTTTTGAACTTTCTTTTGAAACGTAAAACTTCAAATTATCAAATGCCAAATGAAGTAGACTATTTTATTACATTGTAAATGGACTATTTTCTTTCATCGTATCCCCATTTAAAAATGGGGACATAAAGCATATTTAATTTTTTTTTCAGATCAAATAATTAGATTTGTGTGTGTGTGTTTGTGTGTGTGTGTGTGTGTGTGAGCAACAAAGTGACAGACTAAAATTTGATTTCAATTGTAAACACCTCCCATATTCCTAGTTCTGAATTTCTGTATATCTGGAGCATATATGTATTACTTTCAGTGGTACAAGTTGGCCAAGGCAGTTAAAGGCAATGAGATAGTTGAGAGTCAAGAAATAAATATGAAGTTTGCTTGCTTTAGTGCCCCTGAACGTTTAACTGCAATGTTCTGATAACATGGAAATTTCATAATGATTTTTTTTAATGTCCTCCTTAGAGATATCTGACTGCTATTATATGATGAAGTTTCTGAGTCTTAGATGCAAAAACCCTGCCCTTTCTTTTCACTCCTGATAGCTGGTGAGAAAACTGCCAGAAATCCCTGATTTGTTTCCCATCTCAAGGCCATACCTCTGCAATACACTTAAACAATACTAGGATTCCTCAAGTTTTGAGCTAGTGGGACACGAAAGATTTTTTTTTTCTAGATGTTATTCCTGGAGTATAAGACATAAAGATACAAAATTACATAGTAGGCATCTCAAAAGTAATGTGGATCTGTAGGACATATATCCCTCACGTTATGCTGCCTCCATGCCAGGCAGGTTGCAATGTGCATCCAGGGCTCTCCCCTTGTAGGCCCTACAGAAATCCTGAAGAAATTGTAAAAATCTTTTTGTTTGACACAGAAAAGCTGCAGGGTACAAAGCATAAGAAGCTAAATGGAAAGAGACAGGTAGGCTGTGTGGGCTCTTTTGTCTTGCTTGCCTCTGAATAATATATCCAGTAGTAGATGTGTAGACATGCCAAATGAAATAATAATATAGTTATTTTGGAATTAGGGAAAGCTCCAGTTCCTAAGACTATAAACTGACAGAAAGACAAGAAACAGCAGAGGTTGTATTATTCTTGCATATAATGTTCACTTAAAAGCACAAAGAGTTAATCTTATCATCCTACACATGGCTGCATTTATAAAAGATAAAAATCACAAACAAGTAATGCACAGTTACTTGTTACATATTCTTCCCATTACAGTTGACAGGTTCATTACTCATACAGTGTATTTTACTATTAGAAGCTGTAAAGAAGATCAAATCTCTTGTAATTTTTCTTCTTCTTTTCCATTTGATAAGTGTGTTGTTTCAATGTGCAGATAAAATATAATGTCAGTCACAAACTGTCCCAAGGGAATTGCAACTCTCCAGTTAGAAAATTCATCCTTATTTGCAATGTAAAATTCCAAGGAAAATGCATCATTTCCTTTTTAACCTGACCATCAGATTGAGTAAAATGCATATGCCTGGGTATTCACAAAAGAAGCAATCCAGAATGAAGTGCCTGTGGATATGAGCAATGTTTAACTAATAGAAATATTGCTTACTGCATGTTGAAAGCATTAACTATGAATACCCCTATTCATAACATCACATTGATTCATAATTAAAGCCCTGTGAAAATTATAGAGAAAGTTGACATGTTTCGCAAACTGTTCATGGCAAATGTAACAAATTTTACAGTTTGTTGTGACTTGCCAATAAAGAAATCTCAGGAAGAAAGATTAAAAAATGATTCTACAATACTGAATCTTAGCAAGGGCGACTGAAACAAATGATGACCGATGTAGAAGCCTTAGACCCATTTTTAAAAAGAAAATTATGAAAGCTGCCATTTCAGAAGAAGCAGTCTAACATGTCTAATGAGAAACATTTTGGTTGATGTGCAGAAGTAAATTCTCACCTATGTAAGAAGCAGGAAAGCCTCAAGAAATAAAAATAACTCAACCTACTTAACCAATAAAAGTGAAACTGAGGACTGCAAAGCTGTATGCAACTGTGAAGCTACATTCTGAATTCGCACTCCTATTTTCTTTTTAAAGAGGAACAATAGTAATTCTTAGCCCTTCTGATATGTGTGACATTGTAATGTATACATGGTCTGCTTCATGTTAAGATTTCTACATCAGATGTCCCACTAAATACTTAGAAAGAAATGTTTTGAGCTAGACAAGAGTAGATGATGTCATGAAGTGAGTGAGCATCCAGATGCTTTTCCACAAAACTTTTCAGAAGAGTCAGGGAGTGCTTGAAGACCTCTGGTTTAAATGTCTTCATGAAGGGAGAAAACATACCATATGGTGTGGAATATCCCTTTGTTCAAATGGAGTCAGCTGTCCCAGCTGTGCCCTCTCCCAACTCCTTGTGTACCCCCAGTCTCCTGACCATTGTGGCAGCATGAAAAGCAGAAAAGGTTTTGGCTCTGTGTAAGCCCTGCTCAGTGAAAACAAAAACATCTCTGAATTATCAACACTTTTTTCAGCTCAAATCCAAAACACAGCCCCACACCAGCTACTATGAAGAAAATTAGCTCCATCACAGCCAAAACCAGCACAGGGAGACCTAAGCTTGCTAAGGTAATTTATTAGGTGAGTGAATAGTTTGAAGTAGTTAAGGAGGAATATAGGGCTGCTGTACTTTAGAAAAGGAGATGAAATGACTGCTAGTCACTTCTACTTCAAAATGAGATATGCAAAAGGGCTGTAAAACCACCTCCTAGAGGAGTTCTGAAACTGGAGGAAGCTCAGTAAGATTAGGAAGTCAAGATTATTAACTAACATTAAGTGTCACATTGCTGATATCCCTTGATTTTTTTCCCCTTGGATTTGCAATTTTTAAAAAGATGTATCCCTAAAAGAAATTGACATTTCAAAGTCTAAATTGGGGGTACTTAAAAGAAAAGACATATTTGGGTAAGACATGACAACACTTGGATAATTGTTAATTGTTGATATACTAGTTGAAGAGGTAAGGCCAAATCCAGTGTTTTTTAAGGAGACATATTTATATGTAAAGCTATAATCTTACGCCAACAGTGACAGTCTTTTTAAATTAAAACTGAAGTCTTACCAGTGTGTATAAGAATGTATTTAATTTGCACTCAATACAAATGAATATGTGCCATGTGTTCATGAAAAATCAAATCGGCAGGCTTCTCAGCTGGTGACATAGGAATTTAGCTGTTGGAAGCTTTACATGTGGAAGGCAAACCAGCCAATGATGTTTGAATGAGGGAAGGTGGGGAAAATGCAGCCAAGCTGAAAAAGTGGTAAAAAATTACTTCAGCAGATGTGAGCAAAGTGTCATCTACAAATGTTAAGCAGAGAAGTGATAAATATCCAGAGGGGACATTTCATGAAAGTGATGCTACTTTTTTCTTTTCTTTTTTTGTGTAGCAGTAATGATACCATTGATTTCAAACAAAAAGCAAGCTGTGACAAACATCATGAGAGATATTCATGTAAGAGGAAAAAGCAAGCAGTTGAATCTACAGTAGGAAAGACAACTCAAGTACAAAACATAGTGAATGATTTTCTCTGAGAAGAATAAATGCCTCACAGAAAAGTTTGCAGATTTAACAGAGGCTTTTTTCACTCCTAATGTTTCACTTCATATTCTGCACAGTCCTACTATGAAAATCTACTGAAAGCTTCTTGAGAAAAACATACCATATGCTCGTGCCATACCTGGTTTAGATCAACTGTGGAAAAAAACTACTTACCAAACCTTCTTGAAAGTCATATGAGACTATTTCTGCACTGTTTCCATTCAAAGACTGGTTGACCTTTTGGGAAAAAGAACTCCACATGCCCAGTCTATTTCTCTTAGGATATTTCTCATGTACAATCAAATAAAAATTAAGTTAAACTTAGAATGCTACTTCTTGTTTTACATACTTTGTTTTCATGGTTATGTGTACAGAAAAAATGTAAGTGCATTTTCTAGGTTTATTCCCTGAATCGTTTTGAGGAACATCTGTTGATAGTTGTGACATAAAGGAGTTGGAAGAACTCTCTGAGGGACTGTCTTGGTTTTTGTGTATGGTAAACTGATGCACAAGTGCTGATACCTTTGTGTAATCAACACAGCAGCACCATCTTAGTCCGGTGGGGAAAAAGAATAACAGCTTTAGCAATGGACCTTATCTTTTAAATCTCTTCTAATCTGTTTTGCTTTTTCAGAAAATATCAGTTGAGGGGAGGGGGTGAACATTACATAGCTATAAGAGACCTCTCCTGAAATTTGAGACTTTTTTGCATTGGCTGAATGTTCTGTTATTCCAGCGTTAACTTACTGAGGTAGGGTACTTTGAACACAGCCAAGCCAAATATGCTTTGTATCAATTAGGTTTTGGAATACGATTCCCATTTTAAAGACAAATTATTCATAAGGATGAAGTCCAGTGCAATTTCTGATGAGATATCCAAAACCAAATTTTTTCCAGTGCTATTATTGCTTTAAGAAGTTTACTTGTGCCTACTAGGAATGTAATGATTATTTTACTTACAACATTTTTAAGAATGACACAGCAAAGAATCAGGAAAGGAAAATTCAGAAAAGTTTCATTTCAGACCAAGGTGCCTGTTGGAAGGGACCCACAAATCATCAAGACAACTCCTGTCCCTGCACAGACCCATCCCCAAAAGTCACAACCTGTGCCTGAGAACACTGTCCAAATGCTTCTTGAACTCTGCCAGGCTCGGTACTGTGACCACTTCCCTGGGGAGCCTGTTCCAGTGCCCAACCACCCTCTGGGTGAAAAACCTTTTCCTGATGTCGAGTCTAAACCTCCCCTGACTCAGCTTCAAGCCATTCCCTCAGGTCCTGCCACTGGTCACCAGAGAGAAGAGATCGGTGTCTGCCCCCCCCTCTTCTCTTTACAAGGAAGTTGTTAACTGTGATGAGGTCTCCCCTCAGTCTCCTCTTTTCCAGGCTGAACAGACCAGCTCTTCCTCCTATGGCTTCCCCTCAAGACCCTTCACCATGCCCATTGCCCTCCTTTGAATGCCCTCTTTGAGAAAACAAGTTGAAATAAATCGGCTGGATAATTCTATTTTTCTTGGCTATGACAACTTTTTTAGGAAAAATAATACTACTGTCTTTGTGAGACTCAGAGGAATCTAAGAAAAGTGTTAAACTGTAGCTTATTTCTCAACATATGAAATAAACTATATAATAAATGTATATCTATATATTTATATAAGCGTGTATCCTGAGAACACGTTTAGCAAATCCTCAAACACTTCATGCAAATATAAGGAGCTGTCATTTTGTTTAATAAACTTAAAAGCATTTGAAAACACTACTATGCCATGAAATATTTTAACATATTTAAACACAATAAATTAAATACAATAATAAGCATTCTTCGTATTAACAGAGTTCACCTCTCTGTTGTATTTTCTCTGGCTTTCAGTTAGCTTCTTGGAGTCTAGGGTACCACCTCAGGACAAAATATTTGTTGTGAAGAATACACATTACAAGTTATGCCAGAAAGAAGTTATTATATACTGCAATGTTAGCCAGAAAAAAGACCTGGTGGTGACAGGCTTTTGAGTGTCTCCAGGGAGTCTAGTTGTCCATGAACGATTCTGCTTGTATTTCTCTTCTCTGAGCTATTTACTCTTTCCTCCACCATGTGGTCTAAAAAGATATCTTACAAAACCTGACTTACCCCCGCTGAGTTCTGCAGTCTCCTCGGGGCTGACCACATTGTGTGTGCTCCAGTGACTCATTATTTATAAAACACATAATAGGGGAACTAGAATATTACACCTAATATGTGTTTTGGGCACTTTTCTGTCCGGTAAGATTATCTTTCCAACAATTACTCTTGCTCTACAGCCACCATTCTTTCCAATGTGTTTCTTATAAAGGAAACCAAGTTTTCACCTAATACTTCATATCTGATCACCCTGATAACTCTTAAGTGCAACTGCTTCTTAAAAAACCCCAGTCAAATATTTCACTTCAATGAGAAAGGGGGGAACCCTCTGTAAATAACACCAGGTATCAAAGTACCATCTAATATCTACCCCCAAAGAACACAAAGTATCATTTCACTTATTAAATGTTACCTTTCATGTAAGAGGCACTCATATTATTTACTTCTAAAGTCATAAGTATCGCTTATATCACCAGTCTAAGAAAAAGAAGGAAAAGGACTGGTATGGCAGGGTATTTTCTTGGTAATCTCTGTCTCCCTCCTTCCAGTAGGGACTGAAATAATTTTCTGCCAATAATGATGACAGTAAATTAATGGACTAAGAATCTCATTTTTCCTAAAACCAGGAGATTATCCAGAAATCCCTGCTGTTGATTGTGCTTAGTAAGAGAGGAGTACCTCTTAGCAGTGCTTTTGCAATAGCTGCCTTAATTTGTTGTAGTACAGCAGTCTTTTCTATTGTTTTCTTTTCTTCCTTTAGGATAGGATATGTGGCATAGGATACTTTCCTCTTGGGAGTTAACGAATCCTGTTAAAATATTTATTGTTTTTGTTGAAGTGGGTATAATCTCCAAAACTCCTTTTGTTAACTCTGTCTTTTATTGATATTACTAATTTTTAAGAAATTTGGAAACTGGCAGTAAGTTTGTGGGGAAGGCATCCTACTAGGTTGTGTTCTGCTCTGACATATACATGTCCATTTAAAAAAATGGATTTTCATAGATATAACTCAGAGCAAAACTTGGTGTTTATGCTTCATCTCCTAGCAGGGGAAGAGAAACTTGGACACTTTAGCTGTGTAGAAGTAGATATATATCCTAAATAAACAGAAATATATACTGGATTAATTTTAAACACTGCAATATATATGCCATTTCAGAGCCAAGGTATTCTTTATTATTATAAATTAACAACATGCAGCATTGTATATACAGACTACTCAGTATTAAAAGTAAAAAAACCTGCAACTGTACATAAAATGGTATATATAATCATATCTAACATGAGACATTTTCTAGAAAATGGGTATTGTAGAAGCTGGGAGATCTTTAACTCTTCTACAAGTGCATCAAACACTGTCCTATTCTGTGTGTTGTTCTAGTGGTAATTAAAATTCCAAGATCATATTAGCAAATTTCTCTTAAAAGAATCCAAAAGAGAAATTCAACAGTCAGAGATGTACAAAGTGCTAGCACATTAATTTTAACTTCATCATGTCCTACAGAAAGGTTGTTTTTTTCCAGATTGGTAGTATTTTAACTAAGGGACAGTTCAGGCCTAAGAAGCATAAAAGTACTCAAGAGTTAATATAGGTTCAAAATCAAATGAAAGTCTATTGGAGGAATCACTTTTGAGGCCAAGCAATTAAATTTTAAGGCAAAATGATCAGGCTGGATTTAATTTCTGAGTATATGATTACGTGATCCTCATCTCTTTTTTTGTTGTAGAACTTTGTTCCAAAACACTGTTAAAATTGTCCAATTCTTTTACTGTTATAAGCTGAGTCTCAAGAACAGCTTGTGGTTCAATAATCCTGTGAGACAAAATAGGAGAAAAAAACAAGAATGTGGATTAACCACTGAAAGACAAAGCTTGTGTTTGTGAATTGATATAATTTATTTCTAGTGAATAGATGGTGGACAATTAATTTGCAATTTTTCCCAACTACTTTGTCTGGAAATTTTCCTTCTTAGAAACTCTTACACATCTATAATATAATTGCAGGTATAAATTCAGTATTACATAATCTAGAGGATTCACAATTTTATTGGCACACTTCCTCCTTCTTTAAAAAGAAATTCTTTCTTGATCCATTCTGCTGCTTCCCAAATCAGAATTACATCATCAGCAAAAAAAATTTAGTTAGCATTCTTTCAGCTGAATAGACAGGCACTTTATTCTGGCATCCCAATGACTGAGGGAAAATTTCCAATCTCTATCATTAATGACGGGGCACTTCTAAGGAGAAAAACAGTACTAGAGAAAACAAAAGGAGTCAATTTTTTTGTGGTTCCCTACTTTACAGCTGTAGAACCCTTGCCTTCAGGGGCCTCTTTTCCACTGGCTGACTTGTGTGAGACTCAGTATGGAAACACAGTAGCCACCAACAAGTGAGGAGAATGCTTTTATTAATCAGGCATCAGTCTTGGAGGTTGTGAATATACTTGTAGCTATTGTACCTGCCTGATAACCTGCCTGATTTGTTCCTAACAGCTCACAAAAAACTCCTATGTCTGCTGAGAATGTGCAACAGGCCACCTGCTTCAATTATCCTGGAACAGACTGTATAGAAATGAACCTGAATGAGAAACATTTGGATCTATTTCCTTGTCTAAAAATTCCCCTTGGAATTAGACAACATGGAACAGCTAGCACTTACAGGTTACTTGTTACCTTGCATTGTCAGTTGTTGTCTCCTCCTTTGTCATACTGTGAATTTTATTCTTTTTAAAGGTCTGGTTGTAACATAATTTTTGGATTTACCTGTGTGACTTGTGAAATTTAACATTATAATAACATACATGCAGATTATTTTTAGAATAGAGATGTAATTCTTGGTCAACGTATTCAGCATGACATGTTCTCATCCTATTTTAAATTGCACAGTTGAAATTGTCCTTAGTCAACAGATTGAATTGTCCAAATCCTATTTCTCTTATTTGAAGTAAAATAGCTTGGAAATTTTTACCCAGTGATACATAAGGTTTCTATAACTGCTGAGAGGATATTCGAAAATGATTGCGAGTTGAAAATAATGTGCTGCAGTATAATATTTATGAAGTTCAACTTGCTTAGACTATCAGAAAGAAGATCAAGAAGTGAATTGATTATGGTGTGCAAGTATCTACATGAGGAAGAATAACTGATACTAAAGGCTCTTCAATCTAGGACAGAAAAGACCCAGCATAATAAGAGCCAATTGGTAGTTCTTAAATATATGCAAATTCAGGGGAAAAAATTGCACTCTATTTTAACAGGAAAGATAACTAAATATTGGAACAAACTACCAAGGAATATTTTAAGTACTCCTGCTTCTGAAGCCTTTATAAATCAAAACTAGGTATCTTTCTGAGAGGAATGTTTTCACAAACACAAGCTTTTGAGTTTGCTTTGCTGTAAGTATGAAATTTGATTGCTCATGTTACATATGAGGTCAAGCTACTGATCCAATTGACTGTCTGGCCTTAAACTCTGTGTATCCATGAATAATTTAGCAATATATCTTTACTTGTTTTGTAAATTCTCCAATGATTTGTGTCATAATTATTTCCTCTCAAAAATGCTTGTTGATTTGTTATGTCTCCAACAGTTTTCCCATTCTTCTTTTTCAACTGATACAAGAAAATATTTGTTTGTATTTGCCTCCTTGAATTTGTATGCAGAAAAAAATTTAGGTCTATTAAGACAAATAACATCTTGAAAATAATACTGATAAAATTACTTTAGGCCATGTATTCCTTCATTTACAATGCTCTTGTTTACTGCAAGTTTCTCAAGGCTACATCTTATTACTGTTATCCAGTCAAACCTGATAAATATTGCACTAACTTATCTGATCTGGACATCATTCAGTTCCATTTCATTTCTGTTGTTTGTTTCTTGTTTTTTTTTCTTTTAGTTCTTTCTTTGTCCTGTCATTGTAATGGATATACAAAAAGCCTTGAAAGTATATTTCTCCTTGGCTCCTCAGTGCTGCTCCCTATGGTAGTTTACCACTATAACTAGGTTGCCTGCAGTGTAGCTGTCCCTTGCTTTGCACTCTGTACAATCAGTTATGCCACACCAAGTACATGCAGGCATTACCATCTTTATAATATCCAATACCCCTGATTTTATATATAAATAAATAATGTTTTGTACTTTTGACTAGATGTTAGGCATTGGATCTACAAAGATGGACTGTTCGAATATCAAGTTTAAGTTCAATTCTGTGCTTTGCTTTCAAACCTTAAAATAAACTTGTCAAAATTTGAGTCTTACTAACAACAGACTATTAAAGTCCCTCGCTCTTGCTAAAACATGATCTCTAAAATCCATCTGTAAAACACTCTGTTACAGAATACAGGAGAGATATTAATTAATTTTCACAAGTGCCACATTGTCACTTTCACATTAGTCACATTGCAAAAGGCACTACTGGGAATGTATGGCTACAATTGATGGAGATCAATATAAGAGACATACACTGTCAAGACCTAAAGATGTGCGAAACTTTAGCATGCAGATTGAGGGTCTATCTTAAAAGAATGCAAAGACACAGAAGCTTCACAGCTTAAATGAGCATTGCATTCTTTAAAATTATGATTTTTTTTCCCTTTGTCGTTGAAAGTATTGTTTTATTATATACTGTGTACTCTACTGCACAGTAGTACTGAAAAAGTAGCACTTCTTAGTCTTCTCCGGAGCAATACTTACTCAGTTATGGTAACTGATAATGTGAATTTTAAATTTAGTTCTGTTTTGGTCAACTACTGTTATAGTTGTTTTCAGGGTAAGCCAAGAAAAATGCATATTGTAAGACGTGCATTTTACCTTTTTCTTTTAGAAAGCAGTCACCTTTTATAGACCAGATTTGATGAAATCACACATCCCGAGAGAACAGATATAACTGTGATTGTTTTGTTTTAAGGATTGAGCATGAATTTTCTCTAAGAGAGTAGGTCAGTAAGTTCTTGACTACAGAATACAAGAAGTGTGAAGTGATTACCAGCTAAAAGTGGCAAGTCTAGAATGAGTTGTTTGTATTATTTTTCTTTTTTGTTACAGCTGCTGTCATGAGAATGGAATCATGTTGTGGCAGTTGATATTCTCCTTGCAGATGTTGTCACAAGAGAAAAACATGAAAGTATGAATAGTTACCCATGCCCATGAAGACATCTGAATGCCAGTCTTCTTTAACCTTTTATAGACTTAGCATTGTGACTGACGAGGCATTCCAGTAGGCATTCCTCCTCCTTCCCCAAAGTGTTTGGGCCTGTACTGGGGAGTCAAAGAATGACAGATAATCAAATGGCAAAGCATAGTAAAGGGCAAAGGTACTGAAATCTATTCCAGTCTTTTGCTGCAAGTATGGGACTTTTCACATTTCCAGCCTACCGAGGCAAAGGTTGCAGACCTAAAAACATATCAGGACGTGAAGCTATTAGATCAATTATGATTATAATTATAATAGTGAAAATTATTATGAACCCCAGACACCTCTTTAAAATGTCTACCTTTAACAGAGTTAAGTTCAGCAATGCTTCCCTCATGCTCTTTTTCAGAGTGGAGACTATTCAGCAAAGCTGTTGAAATATTATTTCTACATATTCATGATTTTTTTTCTCTTTGCAATATCACCAGTTTAATGAATGTCTTGTTCTCTTTGCTCTCACATATTTATGCTTTTGTAAAAGTTTTGAAAGTCTTTTCCATGCACCCATGGCACTGGTTCAGAATTAAGGTTTGAACTCTCTTCTTCCTGACTTGTTTTTCTCAAATGTTGCATGTTGAATTAAGTTCAAACTTGGCCACTGTCTAGGTTGGGGGTTTTTTTGGCTTTATAATTCATGGCTTTACACACTTAATTGCAAAGTACTAGAATACACTCCAAACAGAAAGCTGTGCAGGAGCAATGGCCCTTGGTTCCTCAGTGCATATTGCAGTAGGAATTGTAAGGGTGTGTAGCATTGCAGAATATCGCACCAGAAATCATGAGGAATTACAAGGAGCGTGGTCACCTGGGCACTGCTACTTCCAAACATATTTTTTACTCATAAGAAGTGCAGAGTTCAAGCTCTTGGGAAGCTCCAGCTAGGTCAGATATCATAGACCATTCTGTCAAACAGAATGTGTTATAAATTATAAAATGTATCCATTTCTGGAATTTGCTTTACACCTTATACAAGTATAGAAACAATTATTTACTTTACCTCTTGTCCCTTTAAAGACATGGAAATGTCTGGAGGTTCTTTCAGGCAGGACTAACTTAAGAATTTGCCTTTTCTTTTTCTTTTCAAATGGAGGGTAGTATTCAAGGAAAGCCTCTTTGCACGAGTTCTCAGGGAAGAAAAACCTATGCCTCCTTGGAAAATAAAAGTAAGTTTCAGGTAAAAAAAAAAAGCTAGAAGCAGCCTTTAAAGACAATAAAATTATATTTTTTTAGCAACTCACCCACTTATCACTAAGCTCTGATGCTGTAAATACTTTTGACTGCTCATTACTGGAACCTTGTAAGTAAACCTGAGTTCAGTGTCTACAAGGACAAAGTTATATATGTGATGTATATACTACCTGACCTTTAAAGGTCCCTTCCAACCCAAGCCATTCTATGATTCTACATGAATAAGCATTTCAAGCATAAAAAGTGTCATTCCAAAAATATGTGAAAGATCAAACATTTGTAGCCTGGAATGAAACACAAAACTTTTCCAAACAGTGCTAAAATGATAATATAAAAGCAAATCTTAAACTGAAAGTGTTCAAAGTGCACATTATGGAGACATGCACGCATGATGCAGTATTTGTACAATTTTTATGAGGTTAGTTGATTAGTATACCTATCAAATATTGTCCAATTAGACCAGCAGTTGGCTAGGTAATTTTACCCTGGGTACTGCCCCACTGGAATTGGTCCAGGGGCTTCTTTGTCCCATTTCTTTTTGTGTCTTCTCAGATTCTGGAAGGAAAACAAAACATCGTTATTGTAGGTTCTGTTTTTGAAAATAAAACTAAAGAGCATTTCAGGAATGTACTAGAAGGTTAGCATATTGCTGTAAAATGTTGGCGGAAAGGATAGGAAAAATGCTAGAAGTTACAGCCATGTATTAGCAGTCTACAAACCTACAAATATTTTAAAAAATTTATAAAACCTAAAAATCTTTAGTCATCATATTCACTATTCCTCTTCTTTATAATTGTATTTCTTCTTCAATTGAGAGGGTTTTTTTTGCCAAATAAGTCTCTAGGGATAAGAAAGATTGACATTTTATAAAATACTGCAAATTAACCAAATTTCCTAAGAAAGAAGACAGTAGCACAGATTAGGTTCAGGCGACACTGCAAAATGGGCAAGAACACCACAACATGACTAGGAAAAAGTCTGCAATACATACGATGTACCAAATCAAAACACCCATCCAAAAAGTAGAAGACTGAACAAATTGCCCTTGGTGGACATTTTTTCTTTAGTAAAGCAGTTATCTGTTTGTTTTTCCTGTCTAATTTAATGTAAATATATCATGAGTGACCTTTCTTCCTTTCCTTTATTTTCACCCTGAAGTGCTTTCTCTGAAATATAATATCAAAACATCGGGTTTATGCTATACCCTTTTTTATGTTGACTTTCTGCTCTAGGGAGATATTGGTTATGTAATACAATCTTAAGGTAGTAACCACTTCTTTTCATATTAGCACAACAACATAATACCATTGGTGACATTGAATAGATTTGCCTTGGTAGTGATGGGAGTCAGATAAAGCACTAAGAAATTCAAAATGCAATTTTAAATTTATTATTTTACATACTGTCCATTTATTTTTGCAGTTGCATTGAAATAACTTAGCATAATCTTCACTCATAAAAGGTCTTCTCAGCTGGTCTACATGTCAATCTAGATATATAGAATGCTGTTCTCTGCTCTGCATGCTTTTGGAAAAACATTCACTAAATATTTTTCAATTCTTGAAATGGGAGGTTTTTGGAAGATATCAGAAAAAAAATGCAGGGGAGTTAAATACTGATATTTAAAGGTGCTATCTTTAGTGATTGTGAACATCTCCCCACAATACTGTTAAGTCTAAATCCCTGAAGCCAAACTGTTATTGCTTCTAACTTAAAAAAAAATCTGTTATATTTGAGATTGTGGCTTTTTCTTTAAAGAAACTCAATTGCCTCAGCTTTACAAATCTGCAAAAAGTGACTCAGAGGCAGAGACGAATACAATGGCTGACACCTTAGAACTGTTTTGGGAACTCACCCTTGACACTGGGTTTTCTGTCCACAAGGCTGAGTATTATCATCAGTCTCCATAAGTGCCAGGAACTTGAGTTAGATCTTACATTTTCTATTATGAATATATAGCAGTAAGTACATCTTGAAAACAGAGCAATAAGAACAAGGACCTTACCAAACCAGAATATCCCAATGAATGCCTTACTCTGTCATTGCAAGGGAACAACAGGGAGAGTGACATTCACAGGCAGTACTGCCCTGGAATGCATCTCCTGCAAAGTGATAAAGCACAATAATCACAGAATATTTTGGGCTGGAAGGGACTCACAAGAATTCAACTTTGAAGTTAATAGCCTATACAGGGATTGAACCCATAACTTTGGCATTATTAGCACCATGTTCTGACCAGATGAGCTAATCTCAGGGCCATAATATTAAAATACACATGGAAGAAAGCAATTTCACTGAGTTTTTCATTGTAGCCATCATTTGGTCGACCACTGCCTTAGGTGGTACAACTGAAACAAGCTAATAGACGTCACTGGGCATTGCTCTTATTCCAAGAAAGACATTATTTTCCTGAAAAATATTCCAGTGTCTTCTGCTGTTAGCAGCCAAATATATACTGACAAACGTTTTGTAATAACAGATTTTGCACAAAATCTATCATGTTTTTACAAACCATCTGGATCATTTATGCATTCTATAGCATGGTAGTACTAACAAACATATCCTGCATTGTCTTCAGTAGGATTGTAAGCATTGATAAATATTTATCTGCTGCTACTTACTTTGAAGAAAATGTCATAGGAAATTTATTGCACAAACTTATTTTCTTTCTTTGGCCCAACAAAAAGAAATGCGAGCTCTGCATCTTGTATGTTATTAATATTTTTGGGTTTGCCCCTTTCCTGCCTTCCTTCCTTCCGCGCTTTCCTTCCACGCCTTCCTTCCGCGCCTTCCTTCCATGCCTTCCTTCCACGCCTTCCGCGCCTTCCACGCCTTCCACGCCTTCCTTCTGCGCCTTCCTTCCGTGCCTTCCTTCCTTCCTTCCGCGCCTTCCTTCCTTCCTTCCTTCCACGCCTTCCTTCCGTGCCTTCCGCGCCTTCCTTCCGCGCCTTCCTTCCTCCTCTTCTTCTTGATTTTTAAAACTTCAAAGTAATTATCATGTTTTATACTTACGGTACCAAAAAAGTACCAAAACTAAAAAAATCTCTTTAATAGAAATTTGTTTCTCTACCATCTTCTGATATGAAGCCTGTAAAATTATCTAAACCCATAAACTGTTCCCAGTTTTTTAGAGAAAATGTTAAAATGTTTTCTAATAATCAGCATGTTATAAAGAATTTGATATTTCAGTCTTTTCTTATCCAATCAGAACAGAATACATTTTTAGGACATTAGGACTGCCACAGTCCTGGTCTCATCATGTGACTTGTTAGTGTGACACAATGACCTCATCTGCAGCTTCATAAAACTTGAAAATTCTTTGGCTTTGAGTTCCAGGGAGTTCTACTAAATGTGTTGAAATCTGAGGACCAAACTCTATATTCTTTTCTAATAACAGGTAGGAGAATGACCATGTTTAGTTCTACATATTTGGGGATTGAGAAGGTAAGAGCAATATACACCTAACTTGTAGATGGTATCAAGAAAGAAGATAGAGAAGAAATTTCACTAGTGTTTTAAAATAAAGTAGGAATACCTTGAAGAAGAGATTTAGAACAGCAAAATAAGATAATTTGTAAGTTCCCTCTTGTGGAATATTTTTTTTTTAATTCAATCAGGAATCAAAAGAATGTGTATTTGCTGTGTTGAATTATTTTATTTCAGTAGTGTCAAAGAATTATAATGAAGTGAGGAAACTTAAATTATCTAGTTCAGCAGTTTCCCATTGACATTTTTCCCTTCCAGTACTTTGATTTCAATGAAACTACATTTTCATAGAAAAGGTACTGTTCCTCTCACCTTACTTTGTTCTAAAATAGCCCAGATTTGTAGCCTTCTAGGTCATGCTGTGTAGTCTTTTTTTCCCTTGGGTATTTGAAAATGAGTTGGAACTGAAAGGATAAGAAGTTATTGGAAAAAGAAGGAACTTGATCTATTAAATTGCCTGTGTTTTCAGCAGTGGTGGTTATATTGAAATTGCATTTCTACACTTTAGGCTTTATTAGTGATACGTTTTTTACTGAAATCTAATGTGCACAGTCATAGGAATTATGAATCCTTTCCAGTGTTTGTATAACTGTAATGCCTAAAGTAACAGATAACACTTGTTGGTTGCAGTCACATACCACCTTCTGGATCTGTGTTGCACCATCTCGAAAAGGGGGTCAGGTGCTGAATTTCTGCAGCTTTATGTAACGCTGAAGCCGTGGATAAGTGGCCTAACACTTGTGCTGGCAGAAATGCAATTATTTTACCATGATCCACAATTCCCTATGATTTTCTCTACTCATTAGCCAGCTTGTCGTTAGTTGTCAGGAAAGGCCTGGGGTACTTTGTAGCAGTGACAATGCCAGCCCAGATGCAAAACCAGAGCTGGCTCTTACCAGTAGTAGCATGTGTTTCAAAGGTATAGGATACATGGAGAGTATTCTTCATTAAGAAATTTTTTGATAGACCTAAGCACGATGAAATGAAAGCAGCAAAGCCATGCCTGTGGTAGCAGCATGCTTTGCACGTTAAGAGTTGTTGTTGTGCCTGTGGAGTGCCAGCTGCTGCTGAGCCACAGCACCTTTCTGCCTTCTGATCCTGTGGCTCACAAACCACTCAGAAGCCTCATAATCTTTACATGACCAGGCAGAAGTGTGGAACAGTCTATATTTCTACCAAAATATGCTCTGTTAAACATATTGACCAGGCTTTAAAAAAAATCATAAAAACTGTGAGTAATACCTGTTAGGTAGTACCAGTATTTGGAGCTTTGCTAGAGCTTTCCAACAGCTAAGAGCGTCATTATTAATAAATCACTGGAAGTACTTAAAGGGAAAATCAAAAAGATGAAAGCTCATTATAGAAAATGAACTGCCATTTTCCACTGTTTCTGCAGCAGAACCTTGTTATCTATTTACATACCATTTCTAATATTAATATCACTGTGGTAAAATAAATCACTCCCCACACTTTTACATTTTTAATTACATTTTACTGCACTTGTTCTTTTGTTTACAGTTAGCCAATAAAATATTTATTTTATCTTATATATAGGATGAGGTTTCTGTATTTTAATCAGATTTTCCACATAATCTTCCCCCCCACCTTCCTTTACTGTCTTTTTTATGACCCTAAACACCACAGGATGTTTTTCTGTAGAAAATCTCATTATTTTTTAATGCATGGCTATTTATTAATGTATTGTGTATATAACACACTATGCATTTCTTTGCATTGATGAATACATTTACATCCACTTGAGAATAAGAATTCTCTTAAGGGCCAATCTCACATTTCTCTGACTATGCTGCTGAAATACTGTGCGTCTGATGTTTTTTCTGGTTTTCTGTGGTTTTATTGTGCTTTTTTTTAAGAGGCACAATGGATTCTGTTCTGATTTGCTGAGAAGATCTTTCTACCAGTGGACAACAATCATTATTCATTTTCTGAATGTAGACCTGCATGTGCTGTGACAGAGATTACCAAAAAAGGTAGTCATATCTCAGCTGTGCTCTAGTAAAAATGCTCTGAACTGTTCTTTCTTACTGTGAAAGGGGTAAACTGCTCTCACATCACTGTGATGCCAACACTGTTATTTTACAGTGGCAAATAAGCATATTTTTGTGATAACAGCTAGCAAAATATCGAAGAAAATATTTGTCTGCAGTCACGCCTTAATAGCATAAGGCCTTAAAAAACCCCACCAAAACCAACATGAAGTCATCACATGAACTCAGCATATGGGAACCAGGTGAAAGACATCAGTTTGTGGGAATACAAGGAATTCAGTAATTTTCTGCATTTAAGATAACATGCATTGGGTACAGTTACTGGTGAGCCTTTTTTGTACCTTAGTGACTTTAATCAGAATCAAGAAAATTAATCTTGATTTTTTCGTATTTGGACTTCTTTTTTTCTCACATTTCACTCTTCATCTAAAAAATGAGCTAACTGCAATTTTTCTGTCACTTTACTGTGCCAGAAAATATTATTTAAAAATATTATTTAACATTTATTTTAAAATATTGTTTACCAAACTCTGCAGACAATTCCTACTTCTTTTAATTTTCAGAGAGTAGTTTGGTGTGAATATTTAATAGCTGAAATATATTAAGTCAGCTCTCTTAAAAGTCATCTGCAGGAACTTTTCACCCCATGAGAGTCAAGCACAGATAGCCCTGCATCTCATGGAACCTTTTGAACAGTACCTAATGAATCATCAAGTCTTCAACACTCACTGCAAACTCCACAGAAATTAATACTTAAGGTTGGTGAGCAATAGCAGGGGCCAAAAGAAAAATAGTAGTTCTGGAGGCTTTTTGTCCCTATGACTCAAAACTTCCTTTTATTTTTGGGGTATAAGTCTACAGTGTTAATGAAGAATAACATTTTCTCCTCACTAAATGCAGAACTCCCATAAGCATGTGGTGGGATAATTTAGCATAGTCTGTTCTGTTGTTTTGAGGTAGCTATGAAGGAAAATGGTTCTCCTACTACTGTTTACAAACCAAACCAAACCAATGCACGTGTGTAAATATTTTCTTTAATCGTCTCATGCACTCAGATGACTCCAAACTAGATTTATCCAAGACATTATTATGTCCTGGATCTCTGTAACTGCTCTGCATGGAGCCTTCATGGTCTATTGGGTAAATAATACACATTTTTAAAATGATGCAAATACTTACATACATGAGAAATCCTAATGTTTCCAATGGAGTAGTTATGTTGTATAAATAACATGCAAACTTAAAATTGTCCTATTTCAAATTTATGCATATTTATGTATCATATGTTTGTGTTTGTGGGAGAGATTAAAAAATAAGCTGATATGTTCCTGATACATTTCTCTGTTTTTCAGGTGCTTTTAATTTAAATCAGCTACTAAGCACATCCTTTTTCCTTCTAGATATGTTTATGTATTCCAGAAAACTTGATACTGTGAATTAAAGAAGCACACAGAAAGCTAGTTTATGATCTAAACCTGTATCAATTTTAATTTTGCAAACCCCTGCAGATGAAGAAATATATAACATCACCTTCTCATACAAAGGTATTAAAATGAGTCCAATATTTTAATGTGATTCTTTAATCAATTTATGCATCCCAGAGAATTTTTGGGTGAGTAGACTTCATTTATACTGGCTCATGCTGAAAAGCAAGAAAAGTAGGTGGAGTAGAATTTACACTATTTTTTTCTGTTCCTTTTCCTGTAAAATAGTAGGGAATTATTGTCATCAGCTTAAAGGGGAAAAAACCAGACTTGCGTATGCATGACTTTGATTTGTCCTCTGCATTTTGCAGGACTGTCTTATAGTCCTGTAAAATGCAAGGCCACTAATAACTTACCTAAACAAAGTTGCAATCCTTCAGCATATGTGCCCTCTTCCTGGTTTTAGAACCTTTTCTCAATTCCTCTTCAATATTTTTCTTTCCTACTGCTCATGAAATTCCTCCAGTTCTGGCAGCAGCAAACTCTTCAATAGCTTTTGTCCTTGAAGTCAAACAGGTTTGGTGAAGAAGTGGGTCAACTGAACCCAAAATCTTTTGTATGAAAGTATAGGCTTTAATCACCAAAACAGGGATGGTAGCATCCCACCACTCCAAAGTGAGTGTGTAAGACTGGTTTAGTTCTCCTCTTGCAGGCTTGTCTCTCTTTAAACCTGTAACAGGAGAACCACATGGTACAATACATGGGCATCACAGATCCATGAGACTGCTCCTTTTTTTTCTTTCCCTTTTTTTAAAATAAGAATAATTTGGGGTTTTTACAATTTATTAGTGTGGTGAGGTTTTTCCATTTATTATCAGGATGTTTCCTTTTAAGCAAATATTTACTGTGGCTAAAAACTGATTTATTAGAGCTTCTGTGGGCTAGGTATTTTATCAGGATGATTAAGTAACAAATAAGAAATTACACACTGGTAACACCCAGATTTTAAAGATTTGTAGAGATTATTGGTGGGTAAATAAACATTAACACCAACCATGTCAATGTCTCTAAAACATTTGGGGAAAGTTTATCTGAGATAAAAATGCATAGTGACATAAACTATCTTCTTAGGAAGATTGCTTAGACTATGATCTGAAAATTATTTTTATATTCAGGGCATTAAGCAGCAACAGACAGAAGGAAGGGACTAGGGAAGATGAACACATAAGACAGTTTTCAAAATGAATGATCTGGAACCAACATTCCTCTTCCTGTCAACAGCACACTTCCTTCAGGAAATACAGCTCACACGTGTTTCTGTAGTTAAATTTCTAATTTTTTCATATTATTTTTTAATTATATCCTTATTCTGATTTCACAATTATTCTGCATGAATATTTCCTCTTGAGTTCAATCAGAGTGTGTATGATGGGTCAATAAGAATATAGGGATTATTAGTCACTATTACACATACACATGGACACACTTGCCCATGCAAATAATTGGATATATCCAAATAACTAGTGAGGTTGAAAATTATTGCCATTTGCTTAGTCTGAATGTCATGGCATTAGTGTGCATTGTTCCAAATTATATGTGAATTCTGCCAAATGAATAGCAAAACCTTGCTCCAAGACAAATTGAAAGGCACAAGCAGGTAACCAAAGCACACTACAAAAAAAATAACATCTTGTCTTCATTGTTGTAGTGCCTTGAGAAGGGGTAGAGACTGGAAATTTTTCAAGAAGCAGAGAAAGAGAACTTTGCATATTTTAACCAAAAACCTGGTACACATATTCATGCATGTAATAATAATAATAATGAAGTAAGAGTTCTTCAAAAAAACTCTCATGATCATGGATACAAGTTGAACAGAATAAAAAAAATCCTGAAAGATATAACATCATCCCTTCTCCAAGGCAATCTCATAAAATTATAACAGCATTCTAACCATTATGACCATGGTTACAGCATAGTCTTTAAACTGGAAGATGGATTGGACATAACTAGACATAGAAAAAATATTGACATTTCATAAGTTGTCTGATCTAAACTTCTGCCTCTTGATGTTTGTAGAGCACAGTAAGACTTGACCCTTACCATAAAAATTCACAGTCCAAGCAAAGCTGACTTTAGAAAGACACAGTAAGTGCAATTAATTACCTGAGGTCCCATAATCCAGAGGTCCCCACTGGATTTGAATAGGTTTCCACCTTGGCAACCTACTAGTGCCACATGGAAACTCATGAACCCAGAATATCTTCAAAGGTGAGAGAGACAAGATAGTTTGGGGTGTGGTTACTTTCATCTATACAGAACACTGAGTTGAAGATGAAATAAATCATTCTGTAGATGAGCCTATTTTTCTACATTGTTGACAAAAGGAGTCTGAAATGTCTGGAGTTATCTATACTGTCCATTTCTATAGTTATGCCTTGGTTTGGTCAGCTAAAGCCAGTCTTAAGTATTTTTTTCCATGGTCCAGCTGACTTATTTAGCCATTATTATTTCATCTAATTTACCCAGTCTTATCCAATTTTTTCCTTTTAAAGAGCAGCTTACTTTGATTCATCAGTGATGAAATGGGCACAGCTGGGGCAGGAGGAGTTGCCATGTGATCCATGAAGACTTGAGCTTCCTACAACTTCTTCAGTACAGTACAGTAGTGAAACTGTATTTAAAGAAATTAAAAGACTTCCTTCTGTTTTCAATGATAATAAATTATTTAGGAATTTAATCTCAAATATTTCATGCTTTCTTTCTGTCTCCCACTGGAACCACTTAGAACCTGATCCAAAGCTCTTCTGAATTTTATGTTTCTAAAGAGTTCAACACAAAAAGATTTTTATTTTTGCATACATAATTTCCTTTGAAAATTCAGAGGAATTAAAATGAATATTTCTACATAAGAGTGAAAAGGAAAATAAGGATCAGATGACAAAATGTGCAGCAACTTTAATTCAGTGAGAGTACAGTGTGATAGGTCTGGTCTTTTAACTGATAATTAGAAAAGGTTAGACTGTTCTTTAAGTATCTTAATCCCATTTATAGATGGATAATCAGAGAAAAATTATTTCTGGATAACAATTCTCATCTCCAAAGTCCAAATTTCAACCTTCAATTTTGAAATGTGAAGCAATTTTTATAAAACCAAGTTTTTCATATATGAAAGGTAACAAAATTTCTAAATTCCTTCCACTGACCAAGAAAAAGTAGTTTTCCTGCCTCTCCAGCTAGTAAAAGGATCATAATTTCTCTGTTAGAAAGGGATAATTTTATCTTAGCTGCACAATATATGACAAAATACTGGATTATACCAAACACAAGTAAAATGCTAAACATTACTAAATAAGCAGCAGATGTGTGTGACCCGCTGTACAATGCACGATGTGAAGGTACTGCGAAGTACTTTGTGTACAAAACCAAAAAGAGAGAAGCTTTCAGTTTTCAGGAAAGTGCCCATGTGCTCATGATTCACCATTTTAGGTGGCATTCTCTACATAGAGATGTACCATGGGATATGTCACCTGACTGAAAAATAGTGCCTCTTCTAGCATACCATCCATACTTCACAAAACCTGCAGCAATGTTACAAATCAACCAATTAGCTCAAGGGCAGTTTGTAAATATTTTCTCTTCTGGTAAACACTCAAATCTTAAAGCGGTGTTACATGCACTTGTTCTCAGATATTTCTGCCTGTGGTGGTAAGTGTTTATCCTCCAACATGACAATTTTCAAGCATGCCTTAGAGAGTTTTCACCAGACCCCAACCACACTGAGGTCTAACTAACACACTATTTGACACACCCTGTATAATTACTTTTTGTGTCCCTGATGATGCGTAAGGGCTTACAAATATTTTGTTGTTTGAGCATAGTGACAAGCTCTTGTGATCAACTGCATTTTCGCTTTATTGCATTGCTCCATTGTTACTTCATGTTCTGAAATAGGGAATCTATCCCTACTCAAAGTTTAAAGGAAGAAATGGAAAGTGCTTTGTTATCAATGATATATGCTAAAATAACAGGTGGAGAGATATGAGGAAATTTTATTCTCATTATCTTTATGATGCAGATGATTCTCTTGACAAAATCTTTTCATTTGATGCAAAATTAAAAATGTATAACCCATGAAACTTGCAAAGATTTTTCAGGTGGAAAAAAACCCACCACAAAACACTGAATAGTATTTTGTGTTATGTACCTTTAGTCTTGTTTGTGCAGTTCAAGAAAAACAATAAAAAAAACCCTTTATAAAAATTCTTTGACCCTGTTTTTTGCCAGCTGAATGGTCATGGTTGATTGGAAAATCAATGAAGTGCTGTGAGAATTGTACCTCACTGTTGCAGAAAAGCCACACAAAAATCCAACTTTTCACATGAGTTGAAGATTGCCTTTGGTTCATTTACTCTCTTAAGACACATTAAAATCAAATCTATCACCCCATTTGGCCATCTGTCAATTCTCACTACACAGTAAATGAGTAGACTTTGTTCCTTGATCACCAGAAATGGAGGATGTTTTGTTGTTATAATAAATGGTTGTAGGCCTCAGAGACAAAAATAAATCAATGCAATTTATAAAGTTGGGTTGAAAATGTTAGATGCAGTTTTCTAAACTGCAGAGAATTATGTATGGATGACTTGCAATAAATAAAACACAGCTTTAGCAGCTTACAAAAATAAATAATAAAGATGAAAGAAATTAATGTGTAGTCCTTTATTTTGAAACCTTTTAACGTGTAAAATAAATACACGAATAAGTTGCACATCAAAGGTGCAACTATCTATACATTTCATTTTATCTGGTCAGGCAATAAATAAGAGAGTTCATTTTCTTCTTCTCTTAACATAAACTTAGTCTTCAAAATGCAAAATACACTAGCAACTAAAAGAAAACCTCCTCCTTCTTGCTCAATAACTGTTTATGTGCACAATAATTATTTTCTAGAACAAATTTCACTGGAAATTTAACTTTTGAGGAGTAGTTTCTGTTGAATTGGAGCGCTTCTGGAATCGATGAGTTGTGTTGGTGTTACGGGCTGATGCTCCAAGAATCCATGTGCTCCATTCACTAAAAGCTTGGTCTCGAGCTCCAATCAGCATGGTAACTTTTGGCATACAATCATTTGGGCTCTATTCTTTGTTTGTTGTCAGCAGTCTTGTAAAACTGAACTATCTTGTAGGTAATTAGCTCCAAAACAAAATGTATGAAAATAGAGAGACTAAACATCTGGAGACAGCCATTAAAAAAGTCATCAATTCCATATCCCAGCAGACTACATTAGTACAACAAAGTTATTTTCAGGAGACTAAACCATCAGTTCCCAAACGATGGTCTGTGGCAACAAATGGTCTTGAGTGGTTTGGAGAACAATATCACCTTTGTATTGTTCTGAATTAAAAGTATGATGGCAAATATGTATAGTTTAGTGACTGAGAATCACTGAAATAAACTATTAAAGTCACAGGTCCAAAACAAATTGCTGCAATAGCAGATGCAGAGCCTTTTTCTTTAATCTGTGAATTTGCAGGGGGAAAAATGAAGTCTAATTATTTAGTAATACATGTAAGTACTTCAATGTAATTTCTTTTTTTTTTTTTTTAATTTAAATGGAAATTTAGGAATTGGATGGAGCACCCACTTTGCAAATATGGTTCTGCAACAGTACAGATTTTTGAATGCTGCTAAATATAGAGATACTGATGAGTCCAGTGACTTCTTATGCTAAAATTTAATTATCTTATATTGCTTAGATATACTTTTCTTATAAAATTATACCTGTGCAAGTACTGACTCAAGATCCTTTCTGCAGAAGTTACAGTGGTTGAAGTGTAATATAGAAGTTTATCACTTTCAGCTTCAGAGATAATTAACATTCTTGCTCCAATCTAGTTGATATATTCAGTGTTCAGCAGAGGCAGCTTTTCAAAGTATTTAAATCTTCTTGGAAAGATTTTGCACATGATACCAAGTTCCAGGTGGTCAGATTGTGACTGGCCTGCCACCCATATGCAAGCTAGCAAGTTAAAAGCAAGCTGTGACTTAAGTGTAAGTCTATACTATGCAGTTAATCCAAATTGAATGGGATTTTTAGTCCAGCCCCATTTTACAGAGACAGAGGAATGGCTGTAGGTATTTGGAGTAGTTTTAAGCATGTTTTTATTTTCACATAGCTGAACTACATTCTAATCATGATTGTAACAGTCCTCACAATAAAAAAATTACTTAGGTGCTGTTAGTCTCCCAAAAGTTTTATTGTGTTTTTCATGGTCAGGGAACAGCTTTGCAGAGTGAATTTATTATTAGGAATTCTTGAGCATCTCTGTGTAAGAAGCTGAGAAACATGTCCCCAGACACATGACTAAATGTAAAAAGGAGTGCACAACAATGTAGATTGAACTCCTTTGGAGACAATGTTCCTTAGAAAAGCTGCTGATTACTTGGACTAGGCAGGTGGTCTGTAACTAGCTTTCAATGTGAGATTTAAAAATGAAAGGCAGCACTAGCCCTTGGTAAAAACCATTTTGAAAATCTTTATACCACCCTACTGTTCAGTACATCCACATGTGATAGAAAAGGGTCCTTGTAATGAAGGAGCAGAAATGTGACATCAAAGCTAGAGAGCAACAGCTCAGAGCTTGTTTGGGAATGATGAACTTTACACTGTTTGCCAGTCTGCTATTGTATCACTTAAACTGTTTCTTTTATTCTTTAGAGATATCATATTTAATAAAAATGTTTGACGAACATTCTTCAAGAAATAGCTTTTGTTCAGAGTGCTCAGAGCATTTTATTGACAGTTCAGTCAAAAGGAAGACTGATAAAAGAAATACTAAAGCACTGACTTTCTTCTATCAAACTATCAGCTATTTTTCTTCTCTCACTTGAGCTCAGATTTTTAACATGGTCAGTCTTCTGCAGTCTAGTGCAGACGTGGCTACTTTTTTCTATTGCTGTTCTGTCAGCTAGAATAGGACAGGGCAGACCTACGACCTTATCACTGAACCTACTTTTACTGTCTAGCCAAACATGGTAAAACCTTCATTCTCTAATTTTTTCATGCACCAAGGATAGCTAGGAATAGTAAAAAGGCAATAAGCTACAGAGGATTTCCCTCCATTTTACTACAGAATTGGGTTTTTTGTTTTGTAATGAAGTTTCGTGACAACACCAGGATGGTTGTAAAGTTGAGTCTCTTTTCTGATTGCTCCTAGCATTTCCCTTAAGTTTTTATTTTGTTCCTGATTTCTTTTTCAGTTGATTCTACTTTCGACCTAGAGTCTGAAAATCCATATTGTGACACTACTCTCCGGGAGAAAGCATTGAGTTGCTCATGAGAATTTACTTTTAATGGTGTTAATGTCATGAAAGAGCCAAGCATTACATTTATCAATGCCATCCCCCGATGGTAGTCCAGGAAAACAACGAAAGAAGCAGAAAATCAAAGCAGCCAGTAAAAGCAATACAGAAAGACACAGAGGAATCCTTTCTACTGAACACTCTTGTTTAGCTGAAAATGGCAGGATGTTTTTCAAGGCAGCATTAAAAAAAAACTTACACTGAAAGCTTAGCAAAACAGTGAGCATTATGTGCAATAAGAAACTCAGCTGTGAAGCCAAAACACCCAGTTTTGTATTTCATGGTAGGAAACTCCACTTGCATCAGTACTTGTATTAACTTGTTCCTATGGTTGCAGCCCCACAGATGTGAAGGAGTACAATCCATTGTGAAGAGTTAGCAAGAGTACAAATGGATTAAAACCATCAGAAGAACTAACTAGCTACATGGCTTGCAATAGCTGTCCTCTGTGCATTAAATAGCACTTTTGTGAAAGGGACATGCAATTTGTGCTCATGAGCACGTGGACTTTTAAAATGGGACTTTAGGGACAAACTGATTGTCTTGGAAGAAGACAAATATTCAGAGCAAAGTGAGGTGATGAAGTACAAGCCGAATAGCAGATCTTTGATGGTTAATGCCAACACCATCAAACATTAACAGATAACAATCACTTTTACATGCTTATATGCTCTGACATTCTCAGAGGTTTCCAATGACTCTCATTCATACAGAAGGACTACTGAAAGCCACACACAGCCTTTATAAATTCTTAGGCCTATTTTGAATTATTATTCTTACTCATGACAATGACAATTGCAGGAGACTGTAAAGAAGGTGTGCCACAGTTTTTCTTTTTGTCAGAGTACCTGGAAACTGTTGTTTGTGCTGTGAACAGACCAGTATAAACACACACAGGCCCATTGCAGCAATTATAAAAGCAGGAGTCAGGATAAACATAACAGTACCTCTGCTACAGTTCTACTTGCTCAGATTACCTTGGCAATGTTTTCAAAACATATTTTTTTGCTTTCTTTTTGCATACTGGAGAGGAAAAGTGATGTTAAGGGGCCATTTTTACATCACTAACATATTCCACAGGAAATATGTGCTTCCCAGCTGAATACTAAGGCATCATTAGATTTACTTTTCTCTTCTATGTGTTATGGATATGCTATTTCAGACTTATGTTTCTGTGCCACTTCTTCAGTCGGTGTCAAAATCTCCACAAATTAGCTGTGGCAATGCATGCATTCAACAGAGAAAATCCTCAGTTATGTATTGGGTTCAATATTACAGTGGCAGATTTCTCACTTGAAATTTCTTTGAAAAAGGATTGGTTTAACTTGGCAGAAAATTTCCTTTAGGTGAGTGACTAAGGCAAATCATCAAGTTATTAACAGGATAAGAGACAGATTTACAGAGATTATTTGTAATAATAATCCATAGTTTTCAACCTAAGTTATTCTGTGACCCTAATTGTGTCACAGAACAACATGGTGTAAAGTTGGGACACTGGTGTGCAGTTTCCCATAATATTCTGATAAAAGTGATGCTGGCAAGGTACTTCTTCAGTAAATCACAGATGGGCTTCATCCAGAACCCAGGCATTGAAATCTGCAGTAAATGCTGAGTTGTTCTTCCCAGGGGAATCTGGCAAATAGCTACTATTTCAGTATGAACCAAATCTTTTTAAAGAAACCTAAAACTATTGAAAACCTACAATATCAACTATTAGCTATGATTATGATAATAGAATTAGCTAAGATTGTTTAATTTGAAAGTCACCAAGGCAGGATGTGTTAAATCAACATAGTGAAAACAGGAATTGTCTGTTATAAGTTCTCACTTTAAAACCAAAGCCAAATGAGGGAGATGGAAAGTAAAAAAGTAATTATAGTGACTACTGAAAAGATGTCTGGTGTTTCAATATTATGTCATTACATATAATAAATTGTTGAGCATTATGAGAGAATGGTACAGAAACAGTTGTCATAAAACTGTTCTTTTCCATTTGACACAACCACTTGGTTACATATTGGACATTTAATCCAACATGGCTTTCCAGAAGAAATACTTTTTTCCTCATCTATCCAAAAGTTTGGGTTAGCTGCTGGGAGTACCAGGTGGCTGAAGTGATAAACAAAAAGAAGTGAAATGTTCACAGTACTCATTTCTGGGTTTATGAAGTCATTCTATATCTTTATGCCTTAGTTTTCCTCCATGTGTAATGGAGTAATATAATCACATCTGCCCTTTTCCAAGCATATTAAACCAATTCGTATATTTTTGAGCACTGGTGCCCAGCCTTTCACAGAGTAAAATCCTCTGAAAATTTCCTTTCAAGCAGCAAATACAAAATATGCTCTTCTAACTGGCCAAATGGCTAAGTAGCATGGTTATTTGTTTCTTTGCAGCTATTAGTACTGATTCAGGAAGAGGAGAATGGGGTTTTTGAAAAAAGTGTCATTGCGCTCCAGGACTTGCAAATCTGTGCTGCACATCAGAATCGAACACCAAGCGTGGAACTCAACACAACTAGAAATCATATAATCATGGAATATCTCGAGTTGGAAGGCACCCATAAATCATGTCACAGGCATGATGTGAACATAGCACAGACTGTGTCTAATTGTCCACACAACAACTTTTAACTGAGTACGTGAGCTGCAGTAGCTTGTCTCACAGTGTAATCTGAGAACAGATAATGTTGTTAGCACTTGTGTAGAGGATAATGTTATTTGTCAGCCTGACCAGATCTGGACTAACATATTTTTATATATATATCCAATTAGATCTTTTGCATTAAAAAAGCCTTTTGACTAGAAATTGATAATGGGCAAAATCTGGCTTTTTGAGTGTCCAATTTTTTTAAATTTTATTAATTTTTTCAGGTGTCTGGTTACTAAAAGTAGGTAAGGAAAAACCTTCTTCTAACCACTGCAGCATAAATTTTAACTAACTATAGGATTGACATGGGTCTTTTACTGCTGGAAGGAAGAACCTTGAATTCTGAAGGAAATATTGTTTGATTTTTTCATCTATTTTCCTGCAACTTTTATTGGATTATGAGTGTGTCTTCTTAACTTCTTACTTTTATTATTACATCTGACATTCAACCTTTTTGTAGGACTGCAGGAAAGATCTTTGCCTGGAATTTCCTAGATGGCTCAATTCCAGGCACATGTAAATGGCAGGGGACGCATGAACTCGCCCTTGGGTGTTAGGTAGCCTTATTTGAAAAAGATTATTGGCAGCCAAAATCTCAACACTTAAATAAACAGAAGTACTGTTCTTCTGAGCTGGTTACTACAATGTTACTGTATATGTAGGAACTGTATGTGTCGTAAAGTCATACTTGGAAACTGCTACAGGAGTGGACAAGTTGACGTGGTTTAATTTCTCAAGATTAAAATAAACACAGGACTCTGGTGTCAATTTTTTATTTTTTTCATCTTTTATATTATTTTTTGAGTGCATTGATAACCCTAAAAAATGAAAATGCGTTGAAAAATCATTTGCAGGGCTGTCAGCTTAAAAAAAACTATCAATTTTGGAATGTGGGAACATTTTCAATTGATTCAGAGTTAATGCAGCTGTGTAATGCAGCCAGGGCATTACATAGCAGCTGTGTGCCAAGAACTGCCTTCCCCACTGTGGCTCTGTAGCCTGGGCTGTACCTACAATAAGGGCACTGTCAGTCAAAGCTGATGAAAGACAGGAATAACCCTTGAGGGACAGAGTCTTCCCTGAGGAGACAGGTGAGTAAGATATAAGTCACAATTTCCCTGTAAGAAAACACTTCCATTTTGTTTCACTTGAGGCAAAATGGATCTTTTATCATGGTAAACACTTTTTTTGTGGATATTCCAGTTTCCACAGAACATTTTGAGAGAGGATTTCCATCCAGCTTCAGCAGGATGAAAGTTTTCACCTGGTGAACCACTATGTGTAATGACAACAGTCTGTGTGAGAGGGAATCACTGTCATAACCCAGCCATTCATAGAATCACAAAATCATTAAGGTTGGAAAAGACCTCCAAGATCATGAACTCCAACTGTTAATCCAACACCACCATGTTCACCACCATACTGTGTCCCCAAGGGCCACATCTACACGCCTTTTGACCACTTCCAGGGATGGCAATTCCATGGTGGGACACCCAAGCTGCTGACAAGGCAGTGCTGGTGTGTCAGCCAGCTGCTGACTACAGTACACTGCACCTCCAGGCAGTAAGAGACAAACATAGGAATCTTCATTTCCAAGGTGAGATAAGATGATGAGAAAAGGAAGAGCTAGTTGTTTTCAGCAGCTGTGTAGGACTGGAAAAAAACTACTGCAGAAGCAGCAGAAGGTGATAGTAGAGTCCCTGCTGGTGGCACCATGGGGCCATTACAACTTTTCAGGCAGGCAGTGCTAAGGAAGTGGCAGCCTTCTTCCCTCTCACACATTAGTGAGGCTGAAGTAGCAGCTTTCATTCCTCCCTCTGTGACTTGGCAAGCTGGCATTACAGCTGATGAAAAATGAACCAGGTCCTGGGGATGCAATGAGAATTGACTGTGCTGCACACTTGTTAGTGTTTGTGCTTTGCTGCTTGGATACTTTTATTGATGAAGTGAAGTACTGCATACTATTAAATTATCATTTCATGCTACTTATGATAACAGGCAGAAGAGCATGGCAGATTATTATTACTTTCATTTGTAACTGATTAATGTGTATTGTTGATAGCATGCATTCCTTTCTTAAGGAGGGTGGAGAGGTGTGAGATTTCAATTTGAAAGATTTTGTTATGTTCTTTTATAGAGTTAGATTCTGTAAAAAGAAAAAGGAGGAAAGCAGAGAAAAGAGGACAGAGCGAAAGGACAGGGATAGCTGTGTTAAACAAGCTGAGATGATGTTGTAATAGTAACTGTTCTATGTCTCTATGCATATGGTGCTGAGCAGAATGCATTGATTCCCCTTAACAGTTATGTCTTTATGTGTGCAGTCCCCCTACAGTTAATAATGTATTGTACCTGCTCTTCAAGACACCTTGCTATTGAATGAATTACTAAATAGCACAATGTGTAGCCATTTAATGAGGCTGAGTAATTCTATTATCTCTTTATACTATTTATTCACCAGCTGCATATTTTCCACCTCCACCACAGACAAAGTTAACAAAATTAATTCTGCCATCAGTTTGATAATCCTGTCATCTGTGTGTGTGACATGCATGTGTGGAGATCCACAGATCCCCATCCTGTCGTTTTTACATGTCCTACTGTACTTGAGGCAATCAGAAGACAAAATAATTACTATAGGAATACTATAAAGAATACAGAGTGCTATACAGAATAACCACAAAATTCCATTTTACTTGCTGTAATATTGATTTTCACAAAGAGTGAAAGGAGTTTATCTCCTTTTGACCACATGCCAAAAGAAAGCCAGGGCCTGTTGTACACAAGGTGAAGACTGTTGTATCATGGTAGAAAGGAAAGTGAGAAGCACCAAAGACAGACCAATTTGTACAGATGCTGCAGCCATGTCACAGATCCACATTGAATGAACCTGCTAATGGTTGAAACTAGTAGGTTACACAAAATGAAGATTATAAATCCTTTTTGCTGCCTATCACACTCTTTGAACCCTTCCAGTGGCATTATTCTCCACCAGCCATTGAAACTCAAATTCCAAAACTGAATTAATTTTAAATTTTTTTTGCATTGTGTTGAATAACTATGGCAGATGTATTCAACTGTCAGATGAATAGCATAAATACACACATCACTACATGAACAGTGCCACAACATTATCCTCATATATGGATGATGAAAGAGGAAAGCTGAAGGTCTGTTGAGGATGAAAATGAGAATGGCAGTCTGATTGTCTCTCTAGATTTGGCATGGAAGTCTATCTAAGTGTTGCTCAAAGCAATTGAATTTAGTAAACCAGAGCAAGATAAAAATTTGAGATAAAATGCTAAATTGTGTTCTGGGTATTTTTATGGTGTTTCATTGGACTGACCTTTTGCCATCAGATTTGCATAGTGGGCACAAAGGATAATGTGAACGGACAGAAAAGTAGGAAATGGTACATAATTTGTGAAAGTGGCAGAGAAAAATTTGACGTAAAGCCCTATTGTTGGCTCTGTTTAAATTCAGATTTATGCTACTAGTTTGCCTTCCTGGCCAATCAGATTATGACAATCAAGATTATTGGCAATCCCATACAGATACACTCTGTTGCTCAAGGATTACTGAAACTCAGGGACGCTGAAGCTTTAAGAGTATCATTGAAAAGTATCCTTCTGCTTTAGCTGACTGAAATATTACACCAAAGCAGAAAAAACCCCTGCCAATCCAACCCATCTGAGTGCCTTTTTTCTCCTTCACTTTTCAGTCTTTTGCTTGATTTTACAATTTCCATTTTGTTTGGCTAGTCTTCAAATTTAAATGAGATATCGAGCTCAAAAATCATCTCTCTCTATGTCTCCTCTTGCTGTCTGTCCCTGAGACAAATATTCTCCTTTCCAATGTGTGAGAAGCCAAGAGCTGAATCCCTTCATAACTCAATGAACAGGTCAGTGCTGCCCATGGAGGAGCTGCAGTGCTTGGCTGCAGCAGTAGGGAAGGAATGAGTGCAAACAATCCTTTGAAATGTGAGTTTCTACCAGGGACCCCATTCTTAACAGCAAAACATTTGTACCAAAGCACTAGGTCCAGCTGGATGTCAGACCTTAGAGCATGAGGTGCTGTAGAGCAAAAGAGATTTCTGTTATAATGCCCTAGATGAATGACAGATCTGTATACTAGAGGGGAAAATATGAAGACTTGCTCTGTCTTATAAAACCTTCATTAATTAGTATGTGTAGTCCTCCTGATAAGACAGTTGTCAGTTCCCCACAGAAAGATTTGGAGAATTTGGTCTTACCTCCAGCATGACTATCCCACTTTTACACTTAAATAGAAAACCCTCATGATTTAATGGCTTTCTGTTTTCTCTGACCTAGCATAAGGGAGGTACAGGCATGGAAAGATGGGTGCTCTATATCACCATTTCAGTTGAATTTAATAGGATTCACATCTTGTCCTATGAGAAATTTTGTAAGTCAAGAAGTAGATTCTGGTGCTTCCCTCTCCCTACACTTGATAAAATTTTTTTATCAAGTCTGCTTATTTGTGACAAAACTCTAGCCATCCATAAACCATTGCAGCTAAATCCTAATTCAGCCTATTCATGCTCCTTTTACACTACAGCTATTAATGTTTTGGAAATAAAAGTAGGAAATTGTATTCTGGAGGCAAGAAATGGAGCATAACAAACGTAATACTGCCCAACAGTTTAATATTATTTATGTAAGTGGCTAACCTCAGTTCCTGTTAGAGATTTTACCATTTTTACCACGCAAATCAGCACCACTAGAAAAACAATTGTGGCATCACGTGAAACACTGGACCAAATGTTTCAGTACTACACATCATGTGAAAATTCACCAAGAAAAGAAATTCACTTGATCAAACTATAGGCATATGGACATAAGCAGTCTTAAATTGTCCATTCTGACATAAAATTTTGAAGGAAATGAACCCAGATTTAGTGAGTCACCTAAATACTAGGCATAATTTTAGGCACATTATTAATCTTTGTTGTCTTGCTGAGTTATGAATGAACTTGAATTTAGGAGCAGATTAAAGTTAATTTTTAAAAAGTAGGTTTTTTCTTCTCTCAAATGTTACTCATCCAACCATAACTGTCCTTAGAAAAATAAAGTAGCTATTGTGAAGTGCTGAAAAAGACTCTTGACTAGTCCTTGACTAGAAAGATGATGGTGTAAAGAAGTTAAAAAGGAACAACTTCTAGCCTGAGTCAGAGATCAGGAGGACTCCGTGAAAAAGTGTTTCTCACCATGGTAACTTTGAGAAAATTGCACTAAAAGAAGAGCACATGGTTTTCCTTTAAGCTAAAGAGACAATTTTCATGTCTCTCTTGTTTAAATTAAGTGAAATTCTGAGATATGCGCAGCATAAATGAGGAAAGCATATGGCCCTTGCTTTGTAATTTAAAGGGTAATTTGGTTAAGAAATTGAGAGTAGTTCAGACCAGAGTGCTATTATGTAATATCAATGCAAAGCAGAAGCCTCCCCAGATAATCAGGTCCTATTTTTCTGACACATTTTTATACTTCATGATTCATTTCCTTTATTTCTCACACTTCTTATTTGTGGTTTTAAAATATGCTCAACTTTTTTTTTTAACATAGGAAACAGTACTTTATTTAAAAAAAAAGAGCCTATACACATGAAAGATAGGAAAGATTTTTCTCTTCAGTTTCAATCAAGCAAGGAAGAAATAGTCATCCTATTCTGAAAAATATTTTGAGTTCTACTATTTTGTATGTACCCCCAAGAGAAAAAGCTTTCACAACATAGGATTTTTGCCTGTGAAAAGCTATAATTGGAGCCCTTCCACAAGAGTCAATAAGAGTACACTGAGATATCTTTAAAAATCTTCTCCAAAATGGACAGAGCAAGGACTTTTTGGTAGTAAATGAAAAATTGTGCAGTTTGGTTCTGCATTGAGCCTGCTTTCTCGAAGTGTTTAACCAGAATAGATACTTGACTTCCCACTACAAATTTAGTCAAAACTTGTAAGACTCTGTGTGTTTTCCCATGAGTAATTGTTCAAATTAATAACACTTTGACCTCAGAGATAACCATAGCCAACCAAGAAGATATTACCTTCTTACTTGAATCAGTGTAATTTGAATTTTATTTTTCATTACATGCTTACAACCAGTGTAAGCAAAAGGAAATTAATGTCTATTGGTATTGTAGACATAAGGATATGCATCTGTGTCCACAAAATCTGTAAGTATTTGCCTAACTGCAAGATCTAAGTATTTCCAAGGGAATCATGTGTATAAACACTGAATTCAGTCAGGAGCCTTGTATCACCTAAAAGTTCTTTGTACTGTGCTGGATGATCCATGATTCAGTAAATTATGAGTGTGTGCTTAAATATTTCTCTTTTTGCAAAATTGTGCAAGCATGCTTAATTTAAGAGCACATATTAGTGACTTACTGAAATTAGGCCCAAAATTTGCAGGTTTATGCAAGGATTGTTGACTTCTGACAGATCTATTCTGCAGCCTTCAGAGAAAGCCAAAGCTTTATGAAAGCTGAATTTATGCTTCACTGATGTGACTAGGCACTTCTAGGGAAATCAGTGGTTTTACTTCAGCAGTATGCTGCCATTAAGTCAGAATCATCCCAGAAAGATTTTTGATAATGGTGTATATATATGCACATGAACATGCAGAGAAGCAAATACCTGTGGTAGGAACACCACAAGATATTCCCTTAAGGGGAATATTTCCTGTCCAGAAATAGGAAGAATATTTTCCATATGCAGATATAATGCAAATTCCCTTTAATTTTTTAAAGACAAACAAAGAGTCAATTTTATTACTTGAAAATTAAAACTATCCAGAGCTTTTTCACTGTAAAAATTGCAAGCTAGTTAAGAGTTAAAAGGCATGGATCGTAACCTTTGAAACTTTCCCCAAAGCTGCACAACTACTGATGGGGTGACATGAAAAGCCATTTCCCTTATAATGAGATACCAAGCGGATCTGTCTTCTTTTAAAACCTGGCATTTAAAAATACATTTACCTCTATTATGTACTGGTCTAACCTGCACAGGCTATTTCTTGTGACATATTACCAGAGCAGATGTTTTAGACAACCCGCTGGCACAACTGCAAAGAATGAACAATGTTTTTTGGTTTTCTTTTTTAATTTTGACAAACTCTTGCAAGAGTTTATTTTCCAGTATTTTAACACAGGTTTATCCAAGGATTTCTTATGTAAATTGCCTATTATTTTTCCCCTACTGTGCAACTGAGTAATGTAATATGAAGAAATGGGAAAAAATGGACACCCTGATGACTTTTTTTCACAGGACATCTGCTCACCTTACCCAGATCTTTTGCAGCCAATTTGTCTAAGACCATATGGATGAGATCAAATTGAAGAGAACTAGGGGGAAGGGAGAATGCAGGGGAAAAAAACAGGGGCTAGAAAGGAAGAATAAAGGAAAAGATAAGAAAGAGATGAGTTTGAGAAAATAATATTTTAAAGAAACAACACCCCCACACACAGTCCCCCACTGAGAAAAACATTGCCTACAGAAAATAGGAAAGAAGAAAGTTATGATTTTATGACTTTTAGTTATTGTATATCAGCTCTAGGTTAAAACTTCATGTTATTACTGAATAACAAGATACTTTGTTCAGAGTAGCTATTGCAGTCTTTCTACTGTCATGACCTTTCCTATAGCTTAATAACAGGATCTCAAACTGAATCTGTTTAATATTTCATTAAATTGTTTAAAATATAAATACAGAGCATTATGCTACAGAATATATTTGTACTTTTTACCAAGAGATGGTATATTTCTGTATTCATGAAGAAATGACCTTCAGGATTTGGAGGAAGGTCTTCTCTGTTTCATAGCTCCCTATTCCATTTTATTAGTTTTTTTCAGGCTGTACAGAAATATGAAATTCATCTCATCATCTCTAACAAATGTATGATCAATCAGGGAGATGCAAAATCATCTAATGTTTATATTAGGTTCCTGGCACAAGCAATCACCCCTAATGACTTAGTAATGCCACAGTAAGCTGTGCATATGCTCAAGTATTTTCATTTGTGTTTCTGATATTTATCTTTACATGGTTATGGACCCAATCCTTTGGGTCGTTATGCAGGTTCTTAAACTGAAAAACTTGGAATTCTGTGGCCAGCTTGCAAACTTAAAGTTAAGTATGTGTTTCACTGTTCCTAGAACAAGAGCATGCCTTTGTTTAAGATGTATAATAGGTATAACAGCTGTGTAAGAGAAAAACAATCAAGCAATATTTTGACAGAAGAGGAAAGGGGTTACCAGGCAAGAATAATGAAAAAATCAATGCAGGGGTTTCAGATTCCCATGGAAGTCAGAATCCAGTTCTTGGAAGGACATGAAAAATGATTTTAACATTATTTTTTGTGTTTGTTTTTGTGTTAAAGCTGATCTAACAGTTACCAACACTCAGCTGCTGCATAGCCCTGTGTTCAGCTGTAGTAATGTCTTTATGTGTCTAATGCCTGAAATACAGCTCTTGGGTTTTGAAGAAAGTAGAGTTCTCAAAGGACAAACTGCCTATCAAAGCATACATCTCAAAGCTTTGTTATATAAGCACACTCTTGCCTCTATCAGTTGTCACCTATTACATCAGTTTTCCACAACTGGAAAATGTAATATTGAAAGACTGGCCAATAGAACTACCCAATATGCTGTATAACTACTTGAATCCACTGGAAGATTTCTCATAAACAAATGTGATGATGTCCTGGCCTACTAAGCAAGATGGGTAAGGAGCACTGCTTTCAATTGCATAATTCGCTGATTTGGTTTTTTGAGCAGGTGTTGATACTAATAGAAATGACCGCTGAAAAAGGCTTTCTTCTCTGCCTCTCTCTGTTTCTCCACCCCAGTTCTCATAGCTAAAGCAATACACAGGCAAAAAAAAAAAACCTTCACAGGGCACCTGAATTTCTGAGTGACTTTGCATTTGCCTTTGTTCTTTAGTGAAAACAGCTGCTTAACTGTCTTTTAGAGCTATCTGAATAGGGCTGTGAAGAAATCGTCTAAATTAATCTTATATGAGAATGCTTCAAGAGAATCAAATAGCAATTAGAATTATGTTAGAGTTGTCTTTGAGTTTCTGTTTAGCTTAATATCATCCTGTAAAGTAGATGCAGTACCAGAAAAAAAAAAAGAACAGTTTTCTTACCTAAGCTCCATCAATGTTCATGACATGTATTTCATACAAAAGTTTAGATTACTGCACAATCAATACATTTGAAAGAGCATGATATAAGAAATTGTGCTTTTTCTAATGACAAAAAAGTTTCCTTAACCCAACACACCTAACCATACACACACTGTGCATTATCAAATGAGCAAATAGGGAATATGATCCAGGAACTGGGATGCCTGCCAGAAAAACAGACACGAGAATAACACAAGGAGCCAGTCTAGCTGTAAGGAAAAAAGGCTAAACAGTGTTTTGGGCAACGGTGACAGCTGAGGGGATTGTTACAGCTGTGTTCAGATTGGAAAAGTTTTCTTTATCATGTGATAAATTCATAGAGAGTGTATAAGTGGAATGTACTAAACTTATGGCAGCTTTGACTCCTTTTCATAAATGCACACTAACCATTAAAGGAGGATTTAGGGAACAAAATAGCATAAATAAGTTAATTAGGTGGGGGTGTTTTTCCTATTTCCACAGAAAGTAATTACTGAGAGTTGCAAACTTCATTATCATGTTCTGTATTCACATTCTTAAAAGAGGGTGGTAGTGGATGCAATATACTCATATAGCACAAATAAATTGAGAGAAAATAACCTCCAGACATTCTGTGGAAGACAAATACATTGGTGGACTGCTGTGTTCAATAGGTCTTTTGAACACAGAATTAATTTCCCTGCCTAACTAGGTATGATGGTACAAAACACATTTTTGTCAGCCCAAATGCTCACTTAGTAGTCCCAAAATAGCGTAATGAAAAAGGTTTAGAGTCAAATATTACTTCCTTTAGCTCTTCAGCACAAAATAATTATACATTTTAGAAATACCAAAGGAAGATAGTAGTGAAAACTTGCTGATGTGAGTGGGAGTCCCCTATTTGTTTGAAAGGACTCCAGACAACCAGATACTTGACATTTTTAAAGGATAAACTGCAGCTCCCATGTACCTTCACTCCTTCGTGGACAACATGCTTTTGAAGAACATAACCTTCCTTCATTCTACAGATGCCAGTTTTGTCTCCTCCACCCCCTTGACCCCACCTGCCATCTTCAGTTTTTTTGTACTAAAAAGAGAAATTCTTAAACCAATATTTTCTGTAATGTGTTTAAAGCTATTAAAACCAAAATGTCCTAGTTGCACTCCCTGGCTTGCTAGTCAAGCCTTTTATACTCCTAAGATGAATCCACTGATACAACTCCTGAAAGAGGTTGGAATGGTTCAAAATGTCCTAATTGAGAAGGTATTTCTGTCAAGCATTCACTTCATTGACCAAAATCTGGGCAGACTTTGACAGATCTGCATAAAATTACTTTGGAAAGTATCTGCCCATTCTATGCTGGAAGGAAATGCAGCTCAACAAGGTGTTAGGGAAAATCACATGACTGCCAACAAAATAGCTGCTGCTGTTGGACACCAACAAAGCATTAGCAGAATGACAAGAGCTATTGGTGAAATCCAATTGACTGAAATATTCTGAAGTTCACTATAAATTGCATGTGATTTAAAGACATCATTTGACTGTACAGGGAAGAGAGGAGGTCAAGCACTATTTTCTGAGTATCTGTGATGGTTTAGATCAGTGTTTTTCCATAATGGTAACTTTTTGCCCTCTCATACTGTTTTAGGAAATAAGTCAAACTACAAAATGACTTCTGAAACTGGCATCCAGATTTTCTGGCTAGAAATATATATTGCCAGCTAGCATTTATCAGGTCCTTCCAAGCTTTTTGTCCCTTCTGATTGCTAGTTTTGGAATATTTTTTCATTAAATGATTTTTCAAAACCATAGGAATTATTATTGTGTTTAGAAGCTGGAAGGAAGATAGGTAGATAGATAGTAGTGCTATTGGGTAAATATATAAAGTGTTTATGTCATCTCTTAGTTCCTGCTTCTCCATCTCTTGGTTCCTGCTTCTCTACAGCCAGAAACTGATCATTAATACTGCACAGGGAAAGGCTGCTGAATGTTTTGATCTGCCCCATCTGATATGGAGAGATTTTAAAACTGGACTTTTCAAACCCCAACTGTGTAGCAGGAAGCTGCCTTAACTGTACAGTGGTACAGTGGGGTTAATATCAGAAGACTTTAAACTCTTGTAGTCTTCTCTACTCCCGTACCCAAGTATGTGAGTGTCAGACTTCCTCAGCTGCTTTGGGTCTTCTTTGTTTGGGTTTGGATTGATTTGTTGTTTGGTGTTAGCTTGTATTGCTTTTTTTTCTGATTTTATTTTGTTTTGGGTTGGGTTTTTTTGGTGGGATTTTTTGTTTGTTTGTTTGGTTTTTGTGGGGGTTTTTGTTTGTTTTTTGTGGGGGTTGGTGGTGGGAGAAATGTCTGGCTTCTGTAGAATTTGTCAAAAACAGAAATAGCATGAAAAAGTTTCCTCTTGTTCTTCTGCAGTCAGGAGAGCTGCCAAAATGAGCTGACACGGGTGCAGCACTGTCTTCTCCCTACATATGTCTTGGATCATGAGGCATAGCAGCATTTAAGCTTCAGAATGGTGCTTGAAGAGCATGCTTCACGGGGACATGAGCATGTAAGTAGGATGACTTAATTTTAGTGCATATGCATGAGTATCTTTCTTCCCCTGTGAGCAGTTTTTCATTAAAGGGAATGATTAGGTTCTTAATATTTATACATTGTTTTCCATTGCTTAGGGAGATTTTTCTGTAATCTGCCTCACACTCTGAAGGATTGTAAAATAACTTTCTGTCCATTAAGTAATTGGCTTAATGCAAAAAATAGAGAATGAAAGAAATCATGTGTACCGGAGACTCTCTGCTGACTTTTATTCTCTTTAAATTCAGACGACAATCTCTTCTGGCCTTGTTGTTGTTTAAAAGCTTTTGAAGATTTTTGGCTGGAAAACAAAAGAAAATCAGCAACAGGGAAAAAAGAGCCATGCAGTATGTTTTAAACTAATGGAGCACACCAGGGACCTTGTTCTAGAGAGACTCTCTATAAAGGCAGCAGCAGGGATGGAGAGAATCTCTGTCCATCTCCCCATATCCAGTTGAGTTTACAAGACAGATGGTTTGATGATAAGCTGAAGAAGGATGCTTTTGACCAATCATGTGATATTAACTCTACATATGACCATAAGGACTATTCCAAAGTAAATGGCAGAACACAGAATTTTTTTTCAAAATTCATAGCAGACACAATCTTACCACTTTATTCATGTTCAGTAGTACAGTAGTACCCAACTCCTGAAAACCAGTGGTATTTTGTTAAGTGAGATAATAGTCAAAAGATTGCAACTTTTGCAAAAAGATAGGCAACTAGCTCTTACTGAAAGATGCATTTCTGCCATCACCTTATCCTAATGTACCTCCCTTACTGTCCAAAGTGTAACTGAACATTGAGAAAATCCTGCTTAGGGGAGGTGTTATGCCACAGGCAGCCCATGTCTTTGTGCAACAGTCTAGTTTCTACATTATACAGTACCTGCCTGGTCATGATATGAGTTCAAGTCATCAATAATCACTTGCATGAACATGTATTCAGTTTTTTCAATCAACTCATTGCATCTTCATTGTATTAGGACCATAAATGCCCTAAAACTTGCAGAATTCAATGACAGTATGCTCAATCTGGATGCTATATATGAAGGTTATTCTATATAATAGTAATTAAAATGCCTATACTACAAATAAAAAGACATGAAAATGTTGGCTCATGAGCACTGGGATAGAGCTCTTGAGTGTGTAAAATACAGAGTGCAGTGTGCTGTTACTTTAGGTGTTCTAAGAGAAAACAGGAAAACAGGATGTATTGACAATAAAAGTCATTTGGGAATTTTCCAACTGAATATTTTTATCTGCAGATGCAGATTTAATGGGGTTAAGGAACATGCCGTTTCAATGATAATTTCATCAAATACTCAGATACTCTCATTTACATTTAAAATGAATATGATGTTAAGAAACAACAATAAAGATAGTAATTTAGTCTTAGGAGTCTGCTTTCCATAAAATGTCATTAGAAATGGACTTTTAAAAAGGGCAAGTCAGAGCAACAGCTCAACACATGCTTTCAAGACCTCAGCATCTTTTTTCCAAGAACAGAATAATCAAAAAACCAGAGAAAAAGGCAAAGATGGAACCATACTCAGAAGCCTCCAGTCATCCCATGCAACAGGCAAGTATCCTAACCCCACTTATGGAACAGAATTGGTTCCATTCTGTTAGCTGGTTAGCTATTCAAATTATTTTACTGGATTAAATTGTTAGACAACCATTTCCAGAACAGTTCAAAAGGTTGCAGTTAAGTCAGTTACTTGCTAAATGAAAGGCTAAGGGTCAAGACTTTAGTTTCAACAAGGAAAAGCAGTGTGACATCAGTAATTCTGGCTGTTGTTCAAGCCTTTCACCTTCTGAAAAGATTTCTGGAACCCTTTCTTTCTGCTCAATAGGAAAATATTTCAATTTTTAGAAAATCTTTTTTTGTCCCCTTGTTCACCTCTCCTGCCTATCCTTAGTTTTCACTAAGGAAAAAAAAAGTGAAAATGTAACACCTCTATGTAAGGATAGAGCAGACTTATGAAAGTTTATTTTTTTACCTTGATAACTGCAAGTACAATGCATGTCTCTGTATGTGTATGTGTATCTGTAAAACTGAAGCATGTAGGAACTGAAAGGATTATTTTAATGAACAGTTTCTCACATTTACCATTCCTCACAAAACAACCAGACAATGAAATACCATGGAAAGAGAGAGTGGACTGAATAAAGCTTCCATTGTGTTCAATAACAAAAAGTTTAGAGTAAGAATACTCACAGGAGAAAGTCATGTCAAAGAATGTAACAGACACAATAGGTAAAATAGCGAATTGTACTGATAAGAAAAAATGAAATATTATTTTTCTTGTAGTAAGCAGGAAGCAAGACGGAGACCAAAATCTTGCATGTATTAAGAGTCTGGAATAGAGCCTTCCAGCTTTTGGATACTAATTCTACCATTTACAAGTCTAATTAAATTCTGAAATCCATAAAATATTAGAAAGTTAAAACCAGTGGCAAATTAGAACCTGGAAAGTCTTCCAGGAGGGATCTGTGTGCTTTACAGTAATAATAAAAAAATAATATATAATGTTACACAGTGTGGAAATCTTTGATCTCTGGATACAATGAGTGCAAGACACTGCCAGTGGACCATCTAGTCCCTAGGAAACTGCACAATTGTGGTCGCAGTGTCTGACTGGCTGTGGGCACCACACAATTATCCATGAAATGCACAGAGACTCTTTAAAAGATCTTTCCAGACACAAATTATTTCAATCCTTTAGATGAAAATTGGTTAATATGCTGAATGTTAGCATCCTGTTCAAATTAATATTTTTTTTACCAGAGTAACTGTGGGTGTTCTCATTACTCAGATAAAATGTCATCTCTTTTTCAAAGGCTCTTAAACTCTTGAGCGCACTGATATTTCATGACAGCCAGTTCCACAGGTTAATTGCAAACTGTGCTAAAGTATATTGCTTTTCTAGTCCATCAGGACTTTTTGTTCTTGCATTGTTAGAGGATGAATAGAAGCTTCTTATTGACCTTCTGAAAAACATTTGTTGTTTTAGCTGAATCAAATGTTTTTCCTCTGATGTGTTTGTTTGGGGGTTTTTTGGTTGAATTAAGCAGATCAAATCATCTTGGTTTCTTCAGTCACTTAGAAATTGCATGTAGTCTGTAACCATTTTCATCACCTGTCTTTGGATATTATTTATTTCTTCTAGAAACATAACACAATGACCAAGATTCTGGTACCATTAAACTCAACATAAGTTCTTGATATTTCATCTTTAAGCTGGGTTTTGCCAGTGGTACAAGTCAGGAGACACTATTTGCTATTGTTAAAGTATCTTCTATTATTTCCTTTTGTCTCATCTCTTAGGTCTCTATTCCTTTTTGGGTGTGAGGTGCAATTGTCATTAAGCTTCTTTTAGGATATTTTAGAGCCCATCAGTGGTACAAATAAGGTAAAAAAGTCCCTTCCACTAAACATTAGTTTGCATTTCTCAAAATTTGCATGAGTTAATAGACACTGCCCCAACGTTAGTATACTTTTCTGAAGTTTTCTGGATTTATTTGGGGACTATGACTCCAGAATGTTTTTGCCTTTCTTTTTCTCTTTTCACTCAGAAATGTATTTGAAATGTTCTAAATATATTATTTATTCCAACTTTTGTGGCATAAATTTAGCCAAAGCAAAATGTGTCTAATTACCTAATGGTGGTTTTCATTAAAAACCTAATCCATGCTTAGAAGTCTACAATTCAATATGCAAACATTTTTAGTAGAAAAATTTAATAATAAAAAAACCTGTATGGTCAACTTTAACTGAAAATTCATGGGTTTTATTTGCAGATAATCATAAAAGCATGTGGGATTAAATTATTTTTGGATGTGTATTAGCTTTGGCTGGGGTAGAGATAATCTTCATTTTAGCTCCTGCAGTGAGGAGGAGCTCTGCCAGGTTGCTGTTGCTCAGGATGGGTGTTGATCTACTGATGGTGAGCAACTGATCTTTGTGCTCCTTGTTTCTCTATTGTATTGTCCTTTCCTCTTTTGACTATTGAAACATCTTAACACAACCCACGGAGTTTTCTCACTTTTGCCCTTCCTATTCTCTCTCATCCCACTGCAGGAGGGACATAGAAGCTGTGTGGTGTTTGGCTGCCTACAGGGTTGATCCACAACAGCAAGCATTTCAGAAAACCCCATGATTATCAGACTTGTAAACCATAAATTACAGGTAAAGATATGGGTGCACTGCCTATCACTTGTCATGCAGGGTTACTTCTTGTTTATGAGATTTTTAGCACCTTCAAGGCATTAGGCAATCTTCAGAATAACCTGATCACTTAACTGCTGTTTTTGTTTTACAGAAGGAAAGGAGGCAGAGATGTTACAGTAAAGATTTTTAAGGGTGAGTGAAAGCATCAATTATTACTGTATCTGAGTGTTAACTCCCTCTGAAACTTACTTTCTTTAAAGGATGGAGCTTAAGATCTGTCTTCAAAATTTTAGTCCTCCAATATTCACTAATAACTGGAAATTTGGGGCAATTGGCCTACAGACCTGTTAAGGGAGTTCTGATCTCCTTGGTTGCATGATACTGCATGCTATAACAGCAATGTGGCTGCCATTTTCTCAAAAGATTTCCCGATTTCAAGTGGCTCTTCAGAGAGCTCCTGACTCACTGGGAAAGCAGTGAGTGTTACCTGGCCAGCCCATGAGAATCTTCACACCCAAACCACCCCCTGGTCTTCTTTTTTTCCCCTCCCTTTTTGTCTTTCCTGCTCCTTAGTCTTACTCAATCACGATGAGCAGGTCATCAAAGCACATGTGACAACAGCTGCATGCGTATCTATTTAGATAAGTATTTAAAAAGCAGGATCATCCCATGGGTGCTTTCTGTCTGTTTGTAGGGTATATATGGGCAAAATATAAGAGTATTTTAAATAGCATAAGGTATAATTTCATATGAAAGTTAATAGCCAAAACTGAACATACTGTGCTTATTTTTTTCACAAGACAACAAGGTTTTTCACAAGGTTTGCACAATACCACCAATTGGACTTTAAAGTAGGATCTGTATAAGACTATCAGGTATTTCAGAAAATATCCTCTGAAATCAATAAATGGCTCCTGAAAAGCAAAGGCAGCATATTGCCCTCAGGGTAAATCTTCACCTGGTAACAATGGTCCCATTATCACTGGGTGCAACTCAGCTCCAGAGTGATGGGGTAGTTCCTACATCAATGAGATGAATTCCACATATTTCCGTATCTTTCAGGAAGATATTTCACATATACCTGAGCTATTGAGCCCTCTCCCTGCATTGTAGACAACACATACAGTATTGCAAGCATAACCTAGCCTTCATATTCCACCAGAAACTGTAGTAATGAAGTTTTCAGAAAAAAACACAATTTATTTTGTATACTATAATGTATTCTGAGAACAAGAGATTTCCTGAGTAATTCATTATATAAGGAGCAGTCACCCACAACCATATGAAGACAATTGGTTATGGATTTCTGGTAGCTGAATTACAATCTCAAAATTTTAAAACTGCCTATTACAATAAAGTTATATTAGTCTGATCAGATGAGTTATTCATGTAGCATTTTAACAACATAACCCCAATTCTCAAATGGTTGCAAAAAGCTTACATTATTAAATTTTAAAGATTTGTATGGATTTAATGAAAAATGAGAAGGTAGAAAAAAATTTGAGTTCCTAGATTTAATTTAAAGCAAAATCACAGGTAGGCTATGCATCTGAATCTTCCAGTAGTTGAATATGTTGACTAATAGTACCATAAAACCTATGTAACTGCAATTCAAGCAATAAAATATGAGCACAAGTTTAGTGTTCACTGTACTGTAGTTAAAATTATTGTTAGCCAAATACATGCATAGTGGAAGGAAAGGAGTTCACTCTTCCAAAAAATATTCTGCTCATTGTCTGAAGCTTCTCATGCTTCATAATGTCAGAGTTTATGTATATATTGAATAGTTAGAACAGAGGATCCAGGGCAGAATAGTCCCAGCTTAGCTTTGCCATTGGTCTATTTCTCCAAATCAAGTAAAGATTTCTACAACCTGGAAGTTGTTGCACAGCTGGCAACAGAAGAAACACACGGGTCTCAGAGTAGCAGTTGAATTTCCAGGCAGGACTGACTTAAAAGGGCCCGCCCTTCTTTATTTTCCTATTTTTGTATGTTACCAAAGACAGTCAAGGATTAGTGAGAAGGGTTAACACTTTTTGTGTAACTTTTGTGTAAGTTTACAGGACAAAGACATGGTCAATCATCTTTTTCCACCCTAGGGAAAGGAATGAAAAACAATTCCACAAGTGCAAAACAATCCCGGCCAGTTAAGAAAACCAAGGACCATGTTTACAGAAAAAGCATGGGAAACTACTGCTACAAAGTTACATATCATGGAACCCTGCAAAAAGCAGGGCGACAGTAAGTGACAAGGATTTTTGGTGACAGATGTACAAGACAGAGTGGTGAGAGAAAAAAAACATGGCAGCATGAGTTCTAGAGTCATTTATTAAGTTTTAAACTTGTTTTCATAACTCAGCAGGAAATGCTTAAATACTGTGAAAGGTGAGAGTGCTTATGTTGCACTCTTGCCACTACAGTTTTAATATCTGAATTGGGACATATTTCAGAACTGCAGGAGAAGAAGGCAGATGGCCTCTGTTGAAGTTGTACAGAAGATGGGTGAACATCTTGATCATTCAGGAGCTGAACTTGTATGATCATCTAGACTGTGAATTTGACTCGATTGTATCAAAACACTTCTGCTGCCTAAATACCCTTCTTCCCTATCTGGACAATCAAAGGTCAGGGAAGGAGTGATGTGATGGGATGTATGGGACTCCACCACAAAATGGAGCAAGAGTGGAGCTGAAGCTCAAATATGTAGAGACCCTAAAGATGGGAAGAAGTTCTGGGTCCTTCAGCTAACAAGTGGGCATTAGGTATTTAAACATGGCATGTTAAAAGAGAACAGATTTCAGTTATTGAATCATCCTGTTTGGGTGGTGGTGAAATGAAGGAATAGGATGGTCACATACCCATATTGTCCCATATAAAATGTATGTGAAGAAACCAATCCTCTTCCTTGGGTTATATGGCTCTCCTTTGACTATGGCAATTTTATTCAGGAAGTTCCAGCTAGACATTAGCCTGATGAAAAGATCTGGAGAAAAAATTATCTTCAGAAAAATGACTCACCTGTTCCTTGACAATCATACAATAGAGAAATACCACGTGCAATGATGGAGAACAATATAAAAATAGATATTCTGATGTTCATACAGTTTCCTAGAAGAGGGTTAAGATGATTACCTGAAGCCAAGAAGTGACTGTGAGGTTGAGTCATCAGTGTCAGCTCCTGAACAGAAAGTGTTCCAAGACAGAATTCACCAGAAATACGTTATACCATATCTACTTGAAAGCAGATCAGACAGGCTTGTTGCCTTTGAGGGTGATGATGAATCTATTGTATCTAGAAAAGGTATGCTGCTGAGGAGCATTCTCAGAACTATTGAAGTTGGAGCGAAAAGACAAGAGTTAAAACAGACTTGATTATTTTTTGAATGATTCTTATCATAAGGCTGAAAACCAGAATAATATGATTAATACATCTAATTTGGTATATAAGTTTTTTAGGGAAACCACAGTGTGTTAGAGCAAGATGGTAAACAGCGCCTACTATTCCTAAACAACTGTCATTCACTGAATCTTTGTGAAGCAGATTCAGCCGAAAATGGTACCAAAGCTGTTGCTTGTGCTGGCATAGTGAAGACTGTTTACAGTTTGCTTTGTAGCACTCCAAAAAGCCAAGACACCCTGCAGCGTCACACTGGAAATTCCCTTCAAGGGCTCTCTGGTGCAGGATAGACAGATTGTGTTAATGGTGACTGATCCTTCACAGCTTGTTTACCAGGCATCAACACAAATTTAGAAAAGCATTTAGAAAAGCCTAAAATTGAAAATGACTAGGACATGGATGGAAGTAAATGAAGCTATAACACAATACTCTTGCATGTACAGCATGCTGGTAGCCATTAACTGAAGGAACTGAATAATTCAAGAAAAACTGATGATGCAGAAGTGGAAAACTTGATATGTGAACTGGAAATTATATGCAACAGTTCTGGGAGGGTATTCTGAGCAATGATCAACCAAAAAAAGAGAGGAAATAAGTTTCAGATTAACACTATAGCTGACAGAGGAATCACAGCTTATTTCATTTACACATTAATTAACAGCTTATTTCAGTCCTTCTTGGACTGTCAGCCAACTTTTCAGCTGTTTGTGGAAATATTTTGGAGTTTTCAAGAATGTATGCTTAAGGCCTGTATTGAAATTTTACTTCTCCAGAACAATTTGAATGTTTGAGCTGAGTGAGGAAATTCTTCACCTGGAGACAAGCAAAGTCAATTTTGGAGTGTGTTCTCATGTCTTAGCATGTAGTTAGACTGTTTGGGATTTTTAAAAATAATTTATACAGATATCAGTTATTTTTTTCCTACATTGACAGCCACAGCTGTCATTGCCTGACATTCAGTTCATTGCCTGAACTGTCACTGAGCAAATTCAAGATCATCAAAAGCTCTTACACTTGCAAGTTAGTTCAGGACAGATTACATCACACTAATAAAGCATTTTTGCTCAAGACTGACATAAGACTGAAGTAAAAGATCAAATATAGGGCCTGAACATTTCCTTTGCTCAGACAGCCATGGAGACCAAAAAAGTAATGATGATAGTAGAGCACAAAGGCATATGGGATCATTTGGGTTTTATCATGCTAAATCTGACATTATTAGATGAAGTTAGTAATGTTGAAACTTTGAGACAAATGACAAACAAATGGGCCCAAGTAAGGCACTGTCCTCAAAAATCTACAAAACATTGTCATAAAGAAAAGAGGAAAAGGTTGGCTCACACAGTAAATAAATCACTTTTTGTAGTTTTTGTTAGTGGGGAGCCAGAATGTAGACAAGGAAGGGAAGGGAAGTTTTCTATGCATATACAATGGTGAAAATGCATGAGGGGCTCTGCCAGCCCAGGAAAGTTATAGAGCTTGGAAATATAAAACAAGATGTTTGTCTACTTTTTGTTGTTGTTGTTCCTTAATTTAGGGTTCTAAGTACTTTGTGATTCCTTCCTTGTTACATTATTTCTTTTTACCTTCCATCATGTTTTTTTAAATAGCTTTACTTTTTAACTGGCTTATTTTGATATTTTGGCCTATGGACTAGGTTCAAGTCTCCTGGACATTTCATCTGACCTGAGCCTGTTTCCATCTGTGGAATACCTGAACATGTCTTGGCCAATCAGCATGCACACAGAGTACCACCCTGCATCTCTGTGTACACCCCAGATCTGGGGCTGGGAGGTAGCAGGCACGCTCTTCCTCACGCAATGCTTGCAAATTGTTGTTTCCATGCCTCAGGACCCTCATGTGTCATTTAAAAAACCCAAGTGGTTGATTTGCTGGGAATATTCAGCAGCAGTGACCCAACTTCCTTCTTGATTCTGTCTATAGATTTTAGTGTTTGCCAGGTTACTTTTCTCATTTCTACTTTTTTTTCCTAAAACCTCAAAGAAATGCAATCTTCAAGTTTTTGATTGAGAAATACATGATTTACATGTTTTTTCATCCACCAAAATGTCGATGCCATGATGGCCAACAGCAACCACAAGCCCAGTTGTGCTTTTTTGGGGGCACAAAAATACTTTTATTTGTCTTTCGTATATGTAGATGCATTTTTGATACATGAGCTCATTCTATTTGTAGTTTCAGAGTCTTTATGATAGGGGCATTACTCCTAGTTCCTTTGTAATAAAGATATATCAGAAGAAAATGTAATTTTCCTCCAGGAAACAGATTTCTGATCGACTGAGTTGCAACAGTAAGGTCTTTCATTTGATGAGCATTTTGATCTGCACGCTTTCCATTGCACCTAAGTAGAGATAGCCTTGAAGGCAAACAGAGAAGGTTCCACTAGTAGCTGGTGGCAGCTGCAGTTTCCAGCTAGCTTTCAAAGGTGCTTTACACTCTGGATCCTATTTAAACATCAACCAGTGAATGTTCTGTGGCAAAACCTTGGGTTCAGTCTTTTTCTCTGCCAGTAAAGATGCTCATAGTAAGTAAGGTAAAGACCCCTGTCCTGTAGCTTGGTCTACTGCCTCTTTCAGAGGCTTCCCTTAATAATGTCAGCCATGAGCTGGCTTCCTGTTCAGGGTTCAGAAAACCACATCCTCACTGCAGGCCCTGCTAGTTCTGCACCAAAATACTCTGTACAGAGAATAGACTTCAGTAAGGACTCATAGGCCTTTTTGCTGTTAAAGCATTGGATACAGTCATAGAATATGGTTGCTTATTTTTTTGCCAAGTTCTATGCATTTTGGTTAATATTGTTCATGACAGGTATCAGCCCCTTATGTGTTTTTCTTAATCTACAGCCAAAACAACTGTTCCATCCCTGAAGCTATGACTGGGGAAAAGACATTGGTTTTCACTGCTGTCAAGGCTTTCTTTGGCAATTGAGAGTCTGGGACAGTGCTGGAGACCAGCAACAGAGCAACACACTGAAAAAAAGGCAGAGTTGAATAGCTCCTTAGTCAGACAGCATCATCTATTCTGTGAGAAATATCATGGGTGATCTTGTAATTAAATATTATGTCATAGGCACAAGGGAGCTAAGTGAAAGCTTTTTACTCAGCTAACTTAGAGCTGTAACTACCTTACTTTGGAAACTAATTTTCAATATAGTTACGTGTAATACATTTTTATGTGAATGACACATGCGATTAATTTATTAAATCTTCATTAATTCTTTAAAATGGATATACTGAAGAAAATAAAATATTTACTTTAGACTTGGAAAAACCTACCAGCCTAGTTTAAAAAGCCATTTAAGACTTCTAGTTCTCAAGCAATAGGATATATGAGCAGTCAATGCCCATCAGCTTTTCTTGTTTTCTATAAAACAGGCTATGTTTACATGGATAAGAAATGCCATAGTTATTGGATGCTTCTAACTGGCTATAGTTGTAGCCTAGAGCACTAGAGGAAATTACTCTGCCTGGAGATGAGTTAAAGTTTGCTTTGAAGCCTAATCCAAATTTCACAACTGAATCATCCATGGAATTGGTTAAACAAAATCTCAGTGCTGAAACCTATTTATTTAGCTAAAGGTGTTGTGAGCCACAGAGAAATACAACTTGTGGTCTTCTCTACTTCTAGTTGTCCAGATACAAAAGGCCTTGTACTGCATGGTGAAAAATCTCACTTGAAGTCTTATCAAATAGTTAATAAAAATGTATGTACTTCATAACATACATTTTTATATATATTTTACTGTGCAGTGGTTTCTATTGTCAGTTAAGTTAAAGAATATTTAAAAATTGAATAATGCATTCAAATCTGAGATAACAGAAACTTGTGTGGACCACCCAAATCTGCAGCTTCTGATCTTTCTAAGTTTGGCTGAAGAGTAGTTAGGTTCATTATTCACAGCACATGTATCTTTATGAGTCCTCAATAATCAGAAATGCAATGAGGGCCGAAGCTTGGAACCCAACCATTAATGACGATGAATATTCTTTCAGAGATGAGGTGCTATTAGTCTGAGAAGAACTATCATGGGTTATAACCTGCCTATAAAGAATACTTCAGTTCCTTTTGGGTTTATGTATAGCAAACATTTAATTTTCCAGATGAAATTATTTAGATTACAGCATCTAATTGAAATCTATTTGATTTTATGAATTTGGAATTCTTTTTTTTCCATGCATGAAGATTACTGTGTTTTAGAGAACACAGCTCAACATTTCACTTCAAGGCTAACATCTTTTTTACCTTAAACACAAACCCAAAAAGGTCTCTCAGGGTTTGCTTAGCAATGATGACAGAAAGCCAGTAGTTAGGCTAGTGACTTTCTGCTTGAGGCAGTGCAAGCACTTGTCAGTGAAATGTTCTAAGGGGACCTTTTCACAACCTGACTCCACTGGTTCACAGGCTCTCACAGGTGCAAGGCCAACTCTACACCATTTGATCATGAGTGTACAGAGCATGTGACTGGGGAAAAAATTCAAAGAGCTCTTTCAGTGAACATTTGGGTCAGAACTTTTATTATATAAATAGGCACCTGCTGCACAGAGCTGTGGCAGTGAGCATGTAGGCATATGCTGCTATTCCAGCATCTCTTCCAGGGGAATCTCTGATCTGGCCCCATACCTGGCTGCTTCTAGCCTGTGTCTTCATGGAAGACACTGACACTGTTTTAAACTTTACATGCTTCTTTCTTCCTCCTAAACAAGTTTAGTCAACTTTTTCTTCCTAGAGATGGAACATCTAATACAAATTATAAAGGCAAAGATTCTGCAAACCCTTTGGTGAAAATGGTGGCAGCATTACAGGTAAATATTTAAAAGACAGAAATACATTGAAAAACTTCAGACATTTCTATTCACACTTGACTCCTTTCTTGTGATGTGGATATGATCTTGACACGTTGTAGCTTGTGTTGGTGTTTACAGCCTACCCTATCAGAGTTTATTTTAATTCTCCATAATTCATGGACAATTGACCAGACAGATAGTAATGTGACATTGATTATTTATTGAGCAGTATTGAGAAATACTTCTACTTGTATATTATTGGCTCAATCAAAAATATTGACTCTTTATAATCACTATGGTCAGGTGAATCAACATTGCTGGTAGGAAAACATATGACAATTACTATCCAAAAATGTCTGCAGAATGTTTTAGAGTGTTTTACCATGCATATAAAGTAATCATTATTCTAATATAATTAACTTTGTCCTGAACCATTGAACAAAAATCAGAGATGGAAAATAGGCAAACCAAAGGGCCATTTAGCAAATTAATGTTTCCTGCTTCTCTCCAGGATTTAACTCCCTGAAATCTGGTGCACATGAAGAATCTAGCAGAAAAGTCAGTCTGTCCATGCTCCATCACTAACAGAGCATCTGCCTCAGGGACACTTCTCATCTTGGTTGTCTCTCTCTATTGTGTTCTCATCAAGTCCAGGTGATGGCATGAGCAGACTTTAATTCAGATTTAGCTTTGCAAGATGCAGGCATGGCAACATATTGTGCTTTGCAATCCTGTACATTTTTTGGCTTGGCACATCCGTGGGGAAGTGTAACATTTCAGACAAACATGTCTCTGGATATGAAGACAGAGTTAACAAATTAATCATTGCCTCCTCATCTTTTGGTCATTTTAGGGGCTGGGTTTTTTCCCTTGGATGTCCTCCATTCAGTGAAATGGAGAGTCATGGGTTCATATTTTTCAGTTTTCATAACAAAGATCTAAAGATACTTGAGACTGATGCTGCCTGTGACCTGTGCAGCAGCAGCCTCCCTCCAGAGCTAAACCTGGATCACAGTTTCTGGTTCCAGGGCTGATTTTGTTATTCAAGGCTGGGAACGGAGAACTTCAGCCCATAACCACCACTGCTGCTCTGACGCTTTTTGAAGGCATTTCTGATGCCTTCCACACAAGCTCCCAAAGCCTCAGTTTGCTTAATCAACCCCTTACTAAAGTAAACAAGAGTCTCCCACTCAGCTGCCCTCTACTTGGCAAGCAGATAGAGACTAAAGGTGTGAATTCTTTTTAATCAAGAACCAGGTTATCAGAAAGAGTTAACAATCAAAAACCCATCAGTTAGCAAACAGCTAACAAAAACTGCTCACCACAGATACCTCTAGAAACTACCAGAAGCAACCAAAATTCTCACGAGGAAATCTATTTTATTAATGGCCACCAGGTTAAAGCAGTTTCATTATGTCTAAACAAGAACTTAGGTCAAAAATAGCAATAGGAAAGAGATGTACAGAAGTAGCAATACATATATTTTATCTAAGATGAGAGTAAATTCAGGAGTGATCAGTGTATAATGTGTGCTCAGCTAACCTTTTTCTACTCCAGAACAATCACCAGTAAGTACAGAAAAACATCACATGATGATGAAATACATTAGTGAAATTTATAACTGGCTTCTTCAGTAAAGTGCAGCTTGACCTTGCAGTAACCTTGAAATTTTGTGAGCAGGAGCAAACAGTCATTAAACTATGAACAACTTGCGTAATATTTAAGTAGCAAATATTCCCATGAAAATTAATTGAAGTATGAGGATTATGAACACAATCACATATTTTTAGTTTTGCCTAAGGTAAATGAGAGACTCTTTCTGACTATTCACACAGGAGGCAGCAGGAAAAGAAGGGTGACCTCCCTAACATGCTTGTTTTTGACTAAAGATTTTGAAAAGAGAAACCATCTTTGTAGGTCAGTTTTCCAGAGATATGAGTATGTGTGTGTACCAGTATCAAGTTCCTTGTGTGCATTTCTTTTTGCACCCTGGTATTTTTGTACATATATGCTGGTCTAGACCTGTTGTGCATGCAGTCTTCACAACAGCATGCCAAGATACAGAAATGCTGACTGGCCATGAGCCCTAGGTGACATTCATGCAGCCCACCAGCACTAGATACCAGCACCTTTGGAAACAGAGTCTGATGGTTCTGAGGTTCTTGACAGATTAGCTAGTAAAGACTAAATCACTGTGTGATTTTTAGTAATCTCATGTAAACCAAATCATATTACATCAATATAAAACTACAGTAATGCACTAGCTAATTAAGCCCTTTGAATGATTAAGCTGTATTTATAGACCTTCTAACTCAAAGAGATCATACCTGGCAGATCAATGGTAGGGTTAAATAAGTCATTAGCCTCTTCAAATATTGCACACAAGGTCAGTGAATTGTGATGGTGGAACATATTAATGAGCTGAACACTTGACCTATGGGAACAGAACTGACAACAATTCACTTGGGTGGAGAAGCTCTGATGTCTGAAAAACATCACATTGTCTTTCTAGACCTTGACTTCTCAATCAATAAAGTGGAAACAATTATTCTGTAACACAAAAAATCCCACTGAAGTTAACTAATAGCACATGTAGAAGGTTTTTAATGTTGTTACAGCACATAAAAATGTGTTATTAAGGTTCCATTTTCTTCTCACATTATTACCCCAAGAATTTATTTTACAACTGTTCTCACCTTACAATATACTATGGTTAAAAGAAATACTAGCAAATCAAAAGAATTATATTACAGCTCAAGTGAATCTGGCACAGTTCCAAAGGTTGATGAGGACTTTTTCAGGTCCTTCCTGAAGTTTTTTAGGGTCTCAAATCTTGTTTTTCCTTCCTACCTGTTCAGTACTCAACATGACAGAGCTGTTTATAATCTATTTGGCATCAAGAGTGAATGATGAATCTCTGTGATAAGATATATGTCCTTTTATTCATACAAAAAACAAATCCAACTTTCAAAAAAAGAAACTGAAGTCTTTGCCAGCCCAGGATAGTATCTTCAGTGAGAAGGTTTCACTAATATTTCAACCTGAATTGGAGGTACTTCCTCCAGTTCACTGGTTCTAGCATATCTGTCATCTATCTTCTAAAACTTATAAGAAAAAATCTAATTGTATTTCCAACTTCATTATTGGAGCCTTGACTTTAAGTTATAGAGGTAGAACCATTCCTCACTCCACACATGGTATGTAACATCTATTAGAAGATGGCATTAAGCATGCCTTCTGTGTCATGGATTGGGCTTGATCAGCTCTTTGATTTTCTTATTTCAAACCCTGGAGCTATTATATTAACAAAATCTAGCTTTTGTGCTTTTCTGTCACTGCCTGATTTTCCCTAAATTTTCTATAATATGGTTTGTTGAGAGAAAAGCTTAGCTAACCATTCATACTTGAATTGAGAATTCAGCATGATTGCCCTGTGAGTGTGTGCCTGGGGGGAAGCAAAAATAGGGTTGCTACATGGAAAGATGAAGTGATTGAATTCAGAGCCTGAGGCCACAAACCTCATTTTCATGACTGTTAATATGTAGAACTAACTGAAAGCGAACTTGTGAGCTAGTGCATTCTTTTATTCTTGTTCCATAAAAACTAACATTATGCATTCTACCTGGGAGTTTTATTTTTACTCTTGCAAAAAAGAATGTCACTGATCCAAGCCTACAGTCTGGAACATGATCAAATGATCTGCTGCTCACAAGAAGCTACTGAACCAATAGTTTGAAATTTTATCTAATGTACTTCTCAATGCCATGGATATCCATTAAAGGCACATTGTTCAAACCCTTTAAATACTATTTGGGATCCCAGCATCAATGGCAGAATGGCTGAAGATGTTCCTAGAACAAAAGAGTAATTGTATGTGGTCTCATCATGAGCATAGCTCACAATTGTGTTCTTGAGACTGTCATGGTAACTCCTGTTATGGATGAACCACTGTAAGCATTAGTTTAGAGATAAGTATTGTCAGGGCATTCAAGCACCATTGTACTGTACAGAGTTATCACTTATAGAGATTGTTTGTGCAGTATTTCTAATAAGTAATGTAAACTCCAAGCTCCTGCTAGTGATACTTATCACATACAAAATAGCTCATCATTTGTTGTTTGATGATGTATCATCAAAAATTGGTGTTCAAAAATTCAGTCTATCTCTGGCTTTCAAAAGAGGTTGGCCACATCTCAACAGTGATGCCTGGCCATTTTGCCTGGCTTCGGTATAATACTAGTGACTGACTGCTGGGTCAAGTTTCTTTTATGAGTCAGTTTGACAATGGGCTCTTAACAACACAGTGGGAGGTCTTCAACGAGACAGTCTCCTAGACACTCCTACATCAATAGGTGTCATCTTCTCAAGTCCTGACTATAAAATGTGATAGATGGCATGAGCAATAATAGATTAAGCAGGCCTGGGCCATGGCAGCATGTCAAGTGTCTTGAACAAGATACAGCTAAAAGTAAATCTGTGCTCAACAATGCTGAAAACCTTTGTAGTTTTGTCACTTTCTAAGAAATGTTGGAAAGAAAAGAGCCTGTATCCACTTGTCCAAATGATCTGAGAACTGGTATAGCAAAACTTAGCTATTTTGATTTGGATTTGGAAATTTCAAGAACTGTTGATTTCAGGGAGATCAATTTGTCATTTCGAGAGGCACAGGAGAGCTATGGTTCATTTAGAATAGGAAACATTGACTACTTTTAAAATATCTCTTAAGCATCACCTCATTACCACAGAACTCTGCCAATGGAAAAAGATTGTTTTACCTTGCTTTGGATTCTGGGTTGCTGCAGTGATAGGGTAGTCCAGAAGGTAACAAGAGTTAACTTCTCCACCTCCAGGGATGTTTTGGGCTCACCATCTCTGGAAGCGTTCAAGAGGTGACTAGATGTCTCATTTGGGGTTATGGTTTAGGGGTGCTTATGGTGACACTGGGTTGATGGTTGGACTAAATGATCTTGAAGGTCTCTTCCAAACTTGATGATTCTTTGGTAAGTACCTACAAAAGAAGAAAATGTAAGTGATAATCTAGGGTCAGTTCCATAATGAAACCTGTTTGAGCAAATGTATTCTCACCCTGATTCTACAATACTATTTTAAAATTATCCATCTGCTGTGGAACTATTGAATTTACAAACTAGTGGAGAGCTGGTAATTTTATATCAGCAACTAATATGAGTCTATGTCAGTGCACACAGCAGATCATAAGTAGGAAGCATCCCTGAAAGAATGGAGTTGCTCTGCAACAATGCATTTTCATTTACAAATATCAGATGTAAAACAGAGGAATTCTTGTACTTTAAAAAAAAAATTCAAAAACAACATATGCTATTGGTTCTGTTTGCTTTTATCTGAAAACAAAAACATAGTTTATCAAAACTAAGATCTTACCTCATTGCTCGCAGTATAAAACCTCTCATATGATCATGGCAGCTGTTCTACCATCACTATGGAGAAGTCTCATCTAGTTTAGCAGCTGATTTTAATCTCAACATGAAGTATGGATTAATAAGTGAATTATGGAATGGAATGATTGACACAGCAAGCAATATTGTATTAGAAAGCGGGATTTGAAAGCATTATTAAAGAATGCAATGAATAAGTGTGAGCACGATGATTAATAGTATAATGTAGCAGAGGGGAAAAAAATTGTTAGCATAGTAGGAAGGGGAAACCCTGGCCAGATTCTCAGCTAGTGTACACTGCCCTAACCCAAAGGAAATTAGGAAAGCTCTGACAGTTTATGGCAGCCAGGAATCTGGCCCCAGGAGAAATAGCCTGAAATTAGGGAAAAAATTAAACTTTAGCTAAATATCTGAATAAGAATGCTGACAGCATGATCCCTTTAACTGAGAACCAGTCTCTAATGGGAAATGCTGAATATTTGGAATTAGATTAGGCAAAGCACTAAAAAATATACTGTGGGGACAAATTTGTACTGGAGGGGAGAGGAATTAGACAGCCAAATAGGTCATTTTCACACCTTCTATTAATTACTTAAAACTGATTATATAAAGAAAAGGAAGAGCTTGGCAGTGTTTTTGCTGATATAGTTGTCCACTGGGCCTGAGACAGTGTTCAGTGGGTGTCATACCAAAATGGAAACATTCCACTGCTCAGGATATGGCATATATCATCTTCTGCTGGATGTAATATTTATGATGAGTAGCTTTTTTTTCCCCCTGCATCTAATGGGAAATAATGAGAATTCAAAGCCATTATATGGGGATGTTTCTGTGGGTGTCAATGGGATTTGAAAGTTGGTTATGAAATAGATATTTTTTTGTTTTCCTCTGACAGTGTTGTCAAACTGGAGTCATGTCAGGCATAAGAAACAGAAGGCATGCTCATCTTAAGTTGTAACTGAGAATGTCCCTTCTTTAAATTAAAAAGGGAAGTCTAGGCTTTAAATGAGAAAAATACAACATCAGGCTCCAAAAAGCTACTTTCATTTTCATATAAATATGTAACCATCATTTGTTTAACTCACACCAAGCTATCAAATTTTGTGGTGGGCTATAAACTTGTTGAGTCATTAGCCTGGCTGCTTAATGGAGGAAAACTAAATTTCTGTTCCTGCATAATGACACTTATTCACTGTAGACATTTGCATCACTTGGAAACGATAAAACCTCATCCTTCATAATGAAGTTCTGAGCTGACAAAGAGGAAAATATAGTGTTGTGGGACAACTATGAATATAAAACAAGCTTAATAAAGAAGTAGTGACAAATTATATTATGCAAAATGCAATGCAATAAAAAAGTGTTTCTAACTCATTGGAAATGTCATAAATAATCTAAATAGTTTTTAACTGTCAAAGCCTTGAAAAATATATTCCTTAAAAAAAATGAGATACAAAATAGATGTCAGTTTAATTGCCACCATATTTTGACAAGCATGGAGAACCTTGTATCCAGTTTATTTGCTAAATTTAGCTCACTTGGCTAAGATGAAATTATGGGGGGAGCAATCCTATTCTGCTTTTTCAACTCAGTGATACCCCATCAAAAACAAACTACTTCAGCCACTTTTGAGTGTTGATGTTTTCCATTTCAGATCAACATTTACAGTTTGCATTACAATCTCAGGACAACTGATCCTTATAACTCAAAGAGAATTTCTAATGTGGATGTTCAGTAAAATCATGTACTGCCTTCTTAAAATCAACATCCTTTTTGAGCAAGTAAATATACTGCCTGCTATATCTCTGTGCTAGGACTGCTCCTTGTAATATAAAAGTCTTTGTCCAATGTGTGTGTCCAAATTACTCACTTTTCACTCTTCCAAAAATTTCATTTTACAGAAAGGAAAAAGACGCTAGCTTTTAGAATTGCTGGCGTCTCAAATAATGACTTAGATTCTATTTCTGCTGAAGTTTTAATGATTCCAATAGTCTCAGTGACTTGAATAGAAGCAGCTTTGAGGCTTGCATAACCAGAAGCACTTCTATTCATGAAAACAGTTGCAAAATTAAATGCTAGTGTGATCAGATCCTCACTTCAATAGAGATTTCCCTGCTGACATAGGCACTTGTTTAATTATATGCTGCTCATACTTTAAATGTAAAATGTTCAAGATGCCTGAACCAGTTACTATGTATTATAGAGTATGAGGCTGGTAGGGACAAATGATACATTTAATGTACTGCTAAGAGATCTGCCAAAATCGTTTTGCCTTGGAAATACAAAATTTGACATGTTTTGTTAATGATTTTGATTTATTTATTTTTTTTTATATGAATGACAGGCATCAAAAGTTGGAAATCCTACTTTGTCTTTTAAAAGTGAGACATTTTGTCCTGGGGGAAATGTGTTTTAAATTTCCCCTCTGTTTTTCAGAGAAAATAGTACTCATGTCTTTACACAATCACAGAGGAGTTTCATCCTAGATCAAATACACATAAAAAATCTGAGCTATTTTCAAAGTATTTTCAAAGGAACGTGGGGATTTTTACCCTTTGGTTGTTATTATAGTGCTTCATTTCAGAAACACAAAACTCAAAGCAAGCAGGTTGGTTTCAACACGCTTGTGAGCCTAGTGTGACTTTTTCTTTTACCCTTTAACATTTGGAACTGTCTATACAATATTTTCCATTATGCAAGAGGATTTGGACTCACTCCGTCTGTTATGCTCTCTTTGGTCATGTCCAATAACTGATGTTTCCAATAACTCATTTGAATTTCCAGCTCTCCTGGGCAAGGCACCAGTCATTGTTATTATCTCCAAGGCTTGTAAATCTTCTCTTATTTTTAAAGTGCTTCATTTAGCACATTTAAGGCACAAATAAGCATTTACAAAACAAAAATTAAGTGATTTTTAAGCCTGGAATATGACTGCAGAGATTCCATCAGAGAAGAAGAGGATCCAAATTGGCTACAGTTTGACTGCTGGCAAATGAGGAAAACTTTCCTGCCCTGCTGTTTTTGTCTCTTAATAATATGGAGATGAACTTAGTGTGTGCTAGATTTTTCTAATTCATTTTGTAACACTAACTTTCACTTCTATCTAGGGAGTCTCCATCCATCCAATGCCAAAAAAGCAAACTACTCCAATCTGATAAGAGCTATGCTAGAGAACAGAAGGATTAATTGCATTTTTCCCAGATCATATTCCTTGGACCTTTTGTGTAGGCCATAATCAGTGCGGTCTGCAGACACACTCCATGGCCAAATAGGATACATGACAGTATTTAGATGGCTGTAAAATCATCTTTCATAGCTATTGTCTGGTCAAGGATCTATCATAAAACTTGAAATAAGAAAAAAAAGCTTTCAGATACTTCCCAAAATACCAAATGAAGGGGAAGGAGATCAGCTGCGCCAGACTATCCTGTAATTTACCAGACAGACAGGACAAGACCTGCTTGATCTAAGTCAAAAGCTTGAGACTGGCTGCCTACAGGCACATCAGACTTCTGCCACTGTTTGCAGGTCTCAGTTTTTACTCTTGCTTTCTGATGTTGGATAATTCACTGGTGGAAAGAGCAACAGATGGAGAGAGTGACAAGCCATTTAGTTAAAAGTGCTCAGATATTGCAGGTAAGAACTGATTCAGCAGATAGTTTCAGTACAGGTTCCACACAGACACTCAAAAACGTTTCCTTACTCAATTCTGATTGTCTTCCCACAGGGAGATTTTAATCTGTTGAATGGATATTTTCGGCAGAAATAAATTAACTTTTGTAGATGCCAGAAGCAGCAGCTCCAAAAAACTTAGTTAAGAAGAGGCCTGGTTTACTTTTGCTTAACTCTCTCTACTCTTGCCTGTGCAACAGTGATCTCTCAGTCTGGCTTATTTCAGGACTTCAGAGTCAGTGAACTACAGTTGTAGAAGCTGGTGCCATGCTTCTTGTGCCAGAAATTCCAGTATGATTTTACTATTATTTTTTCCTACTTTTTTGTGCATCATTGAGGTTGTTGGTTAGAGACTGAAATAGTGGGGGGAGTCTCCTCATTGATAGGAATATTTTATGCCCATAATTTCCATGGGACCTGTCTCAAATTTCCTTCTCAGTCCTGAAGTTTCACTGAATCCCTTCACAATGGAGACAAGAGTAAGAATATTAGTGTGACTGCCAGACTCTCTCATTATTCAGCAAGAATTAATTTTTGGAAACTAGTCATCTGAAGAGGTCTCCTATTTGTCTGCGCTAACCTTTATGTCATATTAATATTACATCATTATGTTATATAATTTATTTGTGTTTCGGTCATCTGGAAAGGCCTATGGTGATGTTCCTCTGTCCCAGAATGACAGAAATACAAACTGTACCAACTGTGCTGGCAAGAAGGTGTCAGTTTTGTGTTTCTAGGAACACTCTGGACTTAAGCCTTTACATCTGCTGATCATCCTCATCTCCCATTTCATTTTGTAATTTACTGTCTCTTTACAGAATGTTTAATCTGTATAAAGGCACAGATTTTATGCCAGCATTTGACATGTCAGTTTTTTTTGTATGCCTCTTCTTTTCTCTCAGTCTAAAATCTACTTGATTTGGCTTTTCTCTGTATAGTGAATATATTTTCACAAATAGAAAAAGAACCCCACAAAATTAACCCACTAAAAAGACTAATTTCTGAATAAATCCTGCTGTGAGAAGGAAGTTATATTCATTTGAGCATCACTTGGTGATGGCCATCAGTTTGGTTATAAGAGCACTCTCTCAGTATACAACTCCAATTCAAGGCTGTTTTTCTTTGAATAAGCAATGAAATAGATCTCACTGGGTTCTAAGCATTGCCTCTCCCCTTCAGTTAAGATTAGAAAGACATTAGCAATTTACTCTGCTGTGACTGCTATTCAAGCACATGGATTATCTTCACTTCTCTCTGGATCAATGTACAATAATTTCTCTTCTCTTTGTGATTCTGGACTGCAATTCTGTTGCACACACGTCGTACTAAAACAGTAAACCCATAACATGTCTGTGTTTCCATTTCATCCAGTCAAAGGAAGCTACCTAGAGGAAACCCAAAGAAATTCTTTTGGTTATGGTTGTCATTTCTTGTCCTCAAAATACTGAATTCAGTGGAGAAAATAAATAATGAAGAAACATCTCTGCACGTACACACTGTAGTACTTCTCCCTGGCCTGATAAGTAGAGTTTGCTTAGCTCAAGCACCCTTAAGTCTGTTGTTGAGTGAGAGAAGATTGCAACACCCTTCACGTAGGATTTGCCTTGTCAGGAGCTGTGGGTAATGCACTTGGGCTGTTCCCATAAGACCAGCATAGATTGAGCCTACCCTCCATTGGCACTAGACTGATGAACGTGGGGATTAAGTATATAAAATACAGATATGAAGTGCACATGTAAGACTTCAATGAACAACACACACACACACACACACACACATACACATTCCTTTAGGATAGGCTGGTGTAAACAATGCCTTCACAAGCTTATAGAACCAGATGGCACCAAAAAAGAAGCCAAAAACCTGACTTGTAGTCCGTTTAAAGGAAAAAGAATTTAAAAAAAGCAGAAATTATATCTCCTTGCTTTTTCCTCAGATTGTATTCCAGTGGATCCTTTCATCCCTCTATGTCTTAATGCAATCTGTCACAGTATGTCCTGGTATTATTGCTAATTTTTATGAACTGTACAGGTGATATTTTACTATTTCTGTTCATGTTCATGACTTTAGACATAACCTGTGAAATGCAGAATAGCCAGGTTAGTCATCGTGTTGCAATTCAGGTTCTGCAGTATTTGCAAAAGAATATGCAATCAAAGAACACCAACAAAACATAATTGACATCACCCATTGCATCTCCTTGAACCAAGAATTATCCTCTGATTGATGCACAGTGACGTGCAATCACTTGTAATTGATTGGCATTCACTCAGTATAGAATGACACGTTGAGTAATTGCTACTGAGAAATAATGACTGGTTAAAGCAAAGAGGATGGGCTTCAGCCAGTCCATATATTCTAGATTTGTCTCCAAAAATTTATGAACATCTTAGTTTACAGTTTATTGTTTCTGTACACAGGACTTCAAAAGTTGTGTACTAGCCTTGCTTTCAGAAATCATTACATAGAACTTTATTATATCTTGAAGTTAGTAAATGAAAAAGCTGGATGAGATGTTATTCTGAATGCTTTGAATTTTGAACAGTCAGAGAGCACAAAATATTGATGCACGTCCTTAGAAAAAACCTCTTTTGTGTGTTCACAATAAAAAAGGCAGGATTTTCTAATGGGTAGCGTAAATTTAACACAATTTTTTTTTCTTGGTTTTAGCAGAACAATATTAATTCAATGAAATTAATGAGTTTACTGTTTCCTAATGTAATGTTTTGAGTCACCTGCAGTTTCATAGAAAGTTTGGGAGAGCTAGATACTCTAGATAAGCAGTCCAGGGCCAAATCCTTTGTTAGTGTCTCTGGTGAATTCATTTTCTCTTCATATGACTTATATCAGTCAAATCTCAAATCTTAACAGGTTTCAGACAACATATGGCAAAGTACTGAGCCAAAAGATAGAAATTCAATTTGTTTTTACTTCATTTTGCATAATATGACATATATACTATCATATTTACTTCTTTTATTTTTTACCATAATCAATTTGTAGCAGATTTCCATCTAAGATACCCTTACTATATGTGTACATGAGGCAATTTCACCACAAAAATCTCACATAACTTTACTGCATTTTTCTAATGTGTGTTTAGCCCACAGAGCATAAATCAATCCAGTACCCTCTTCCAGAGTCTTAATATATTCAGCACCCTATAATAATCTTAATAAGCATAAAAATTTCCACAAGGGGGAGATTTCCTTTCTTTTCAATAAAACAAAGCTTTTCAAAATAACACCTGACCAAACAGTAAAAGTCCTGCAATTTTTAGACTTAAAAAATTCCACATGCACTCTATTTCAAGTGCCTCACCTTCCATGTTCTGAGTTTAAAGCTTACAGAGAGAGCTGTTTGCCCAGAAACCACAATTTCCTGACCGGAAACCCCCAACAAACTCACAAATACCTTGCCTTTTTGCCATATTCCCCACTGCAAGACAAGCATTCTCCTTTTTTTTTACTGGCAATGAACACTCAGAATCTAAAAATCTCTCAAGTTTCTATGAAAATGTCAGCAGAAAAACCACACTGCGCTAGAGCTGGACACAATTCAGGGGCTGAGATCAAGAGATAATGCTGAGAAAGAGATCAGACTGTGTTGCAGTTGCATCCTGAATAGGTTTGGCACACATGAACCACTTTAAATTCTTGCCTGAAACAGACAGCTTGAATGGACCAGAACAGGAATGTGAAGCTGAATACCCAGACAACACAATTAGGTTCTTTGACTATCTCTTTTTTTCCCCTAGTAGAGATGAGTTTGGTGTGGGCTGAGACAGAAAGCAAACGGCCAAACTGATCAGTTCTGCCTCTAAAAGCAAAATTCTAAGGTTCTTAGGAAAAGGACTCACTTTCCTACACGTAGGACAAGGGTGGCTGGTGCACCAAGGAACAAAGAGGAGGGGCAGGGGACACACAGAAGTCACCTCTTGAAGGTGTTTTAGGGAGGTTCTTTAGACCTTTGAAGGCCGGTGCAAGAAAACATCTTGCCAATATTTCCTGCTCTTAAGTAAGTTATGGACTATTCAGCAGTACTGAGATGCAATTTATTGCAGTCTAGCAATTTTTTACCGTCTTTGTACCAAGAACAATTCTTCAGAGAGCTGAAAGACATTTTAACTGACATTTTTTTCTGTATTTCTTACAGTTTATAGGCCCTGTGGTTTATTAGTACCAGAGATTTGTTTACTGGCATGTGCTAAAAGGAGTTCTCTGTTTCCTAATATCACATTCAGATATTTTTGGCTACTACTGTAATTTCTAGTCAACTTACTCTTGCAAAATTTTTATCCATAGGCGGAAGTTTTTGTTTTTAAACTGACAGATAAATGCTAATTGCTTTGAAAACTTGTGTAGGGTCTCCAGGATAAAGTAGTGGAACTTTATATTGTGATATAGAATATCGTGGGAAACTGGATTTGTGGTGGCATCAGGCCACAGTAATTTGCAAAAACAAAAACAACTGTCTTTTATACTAGCATGTAAGTACATAAATTTAATTTCAAGCTGACAGTGTATTGTAAACAACACCATGGAGAGTAAGACAGTTTCTGCCACTTTATGAAGCTGATAAGAAGGTAAAGTGTGTCTTTGTGAAGAGCAGAGTTCCTGAACACTGGAATGTGTGGCAATATTTTATGTGCTATCCCAAAGGAGATGCATTAATTGAACTAAAAGACTGTGACAGCTGGGAGACATTCAAGTTGAAAAGTTTTATAACTGGAGAGAAACAAGAGTTTTTAGGAAGCTGAGATTTTCAGTTCATGTGTGAACTGACCCTTTAAGATTTTAACATGAATTGTTCATTGGCACTCTTATTATCAGGTATTTTCTCGTGTTATATGTAGCATTATTGAAACTCTAACATCATACTCATGTAGAGCAGGCACTGGCTTTTACCTTGTTTCTCTATAATGCCAGATCCATGTAGCATAAGCTCTGAATGCATTTTGCTTACAATTCTATATACTACATCTGTAAATATCTCTGAGATATAAATCTCTGAAAATGCTAAGACAAGGCATGTTTTGGGTTTTATTTGTTTATCCTAAGTATCAAGTGGTGCTAACTTGAGATTACAGGACAATTTCTGTGGAAGCATCAGAGCCAAAAGAATATTGAATAAAACAAATTCACTGGTGATATTTATCAATATTTTGTAAATTGATTTTATAAAAATTTTATGACCTATTTTGAAATTGTCTATAACTATGTATTGTATATTTTATGAGTGACACTAAATATTCATTTATAGTGTTATTTTTTCCCACTTGGTTGCTTGCTCCTTTGTACACTTGGACATTGGAGCACATAAAAAAATTTTCTCAGTTGATTGGATTTAGAAGCTTACATGGCTTTGCAAAGAGGATGGATGAATTTAGGGTTATTAGACATATGTTATAAGTAGCATTGAGCTCTGAAAGCCCTAAGTTTAAGGAGGTTGAAATGTGTTAATGAATCATCTCTGCCTACACCAATCCCCCTCTCTTTCCTAAACTGGAACAGGATGTGGGACTAAATGGACTTGAGACCTCATCTACTCTGGCCCATTCCATATGTATTTAGATCATCTTCTGATCTCCAACAACCCACTGGTTTCATAGACTGCAGAAACACTGTTCCTTTTACTTTTCTTACTATATCAAAATTGTTGAAATGTAAAGCATGAAAAAGCTTTAAAGGAAGAGCCAGCATGGACATAGAAGCATTTGTGTACATAAAAATATTTGTAAGTCAAAGGATTTTTTTCTAAAAATCTACCATATTGGCAATCCAAAGAGAAGAAATAAGAAGAAATAAAAAAGAATCATAATAGATTAGTAGGACTAATCCCAAAGATTAACCCCAGACTCCTTCATTCTCTACAAATCATTGAGAAGTCTTCAGGCTTTCTAAGTTCGAAATAAATTTATACTGCGGGTATGTAGGGAAAGAGTATCTGTAATGTGGTACATTTGCACCTTGTTACCACCATATATTCACCTTTTTAGGATCAAGACAGTGCTACCCAGAAAGTACCTGAATGAATTATAAAGTATGCTAACACTAGCAAAATGTGATTAATTCAATGCAATACACCAGAAAGAAACCCCCACCTTTGAATTTAGTCAGTCAGTTTGTGGTGGTTGAGGACCTTACATTACTGCACCTGCTCACTGAATCAGCCTGGCGTGGGATGAAGCCTACCCTGAAAATTGTGTCCTCAAATACACGATCTCTACTGCTCCTGCCCAGCTTCAGTCAACTGGAATGATTTCAGATTTGGGGCAGGGGGCCAGAGGGTGAGAGAGAACACAGTGGCAGCTGCTGCTTGGACTTAGGTATGGAGAAAGTCAAAGAGGATGGTTCAAGGCTACATGGTCAGCAAGGCCACTGGTGACATACAAAAACAATCTAAATTAGAAGGGAATAAAACAGTTTCAAATATCTCCATTATTGGGGGACTGGCATAAACAGGTATCTATGATCATATGGAAAGTAGAGACAAGGACACAGTGGCACATGTGCAAGGCAGACAGGAGATCATGGGCATGTCAACAGGAGGGGAGATGGTTCTGCTCCTGTACGTGTCTAAACTGGGCAGAGGGACTGGTTTATTGTGGGCATGTAGGATGTGTTGTAGGATAAAAATTGCCACTTATCTGCTATACCTGTTCTGCTAAGTAAACACATTCTCAATAATGCATCCCTGGATAGTGTGGGTGCATTCTTTAAGCCATCCCACACCACTGACTTTCCTGGTGACACTGCCAAATGAAGCAAATCACTGCCTGTTCATTGGAGATGTGGAATCTTGTTTGATGCTTCTTCTCAACTTCTTTTGTTTGGGCTGTGTGTCTACTGTTTTGTTTGTTGTTTGTTTTGCTTTGGGTTTTTTCATTCCTTTAGCCATTTACCACCTATGCATTAATTCTATTTGCTTGCACATTTCTTTCTGATGTACAGTTGGCCTTGCCAAAATGTATGTATATATTTGGTACGATGGAGAATGCATCTTAGTTTCAGATCCAAACTTTATATCAAGCAGCAGTTTTGTATCAACAAGCTAGTTCCATATTTTGGAATTTTTATATTTAAGAAAAAAAATATTTTACATCTGCAGTCCTCAGGAAAAAAAATACAGTATAGAAGGATAAGTGATGAGGAAACCTTTTTTTGTCAGTTGGTGAGATGACACTTCCTGAAGCAGTTAAAATGCCTACAGCTTACAAGCTTCATGTTGGAAAAAGAAGAGAAACAGAAATGGGGGAGGGAAGAACCTCTGATGAGCTGCAAATGTGATTCCTTGCCTCTCAGAAAAAAAAACCTGGAATTGTTTTATCTTGATTTTTTATTTTTCTAAAGCATTAGTGATGATAACAATTCCATGTGGGCAGACTAAACAGTAATCATTATGGACTAGGTTAAAGGAAAAATGTCATATTAAAGAAAAAAAATCTCATTTTATGTTACCAAAGAAGTTTCATCACCTAGAGACAGTTTACACATTTAAACATTTTTAAATGTAATGCTCATTTCTAATCTTAAACTCAATTACTAGATTTTCCTCTCACTCAGATCAAGGATGAAAACAGACTTTCTTCAAAGTGTGTTTGAAGTTCCCAGAAAAGTTGACTCTGCTGACTTTTTCTGTTCAGATTTTCATACTAATTATCATAAAATATCTGAAGTTTTTTCTAGTTGTAACTTATCTATTTTCTGGCAAAACCAGATGTTTAGCATTTCAATTATTTTCTCTCATCTTGGTTAGCTTATATTATTTTTCTTCATTGTTCCTCAACTTTCTAAAGATTTGAAGTTCAAAGTAATAAGTTTTTCCTCAGGAATGTGCAAAATATCTAATCTTTCATTTATCAGATATAATGGAGGAAAAGATCTTAGAAAATAACTCCAATTATGAGCTGCTTGGGGTGTACTAGGCACAGTCTCTGAAATACACGTACAATAAGCTTGTGTGTAGTTAGAGAGCTAGTCAAGATTTATAAGCCTGCAAGTCTAGTGCAGTTTGTTAAGTGAGGACATTGTGCCAAAAATTATGTTGAAATAAAACTATTCCTGTTTGCTCAAGTCTGTAACATGAATGCTCACCAAGAAGGAAAGCACTTTTCAGTCTACTTGCACTACTTCATAAGCAGAATTAATTCACTCCAGGAAAGCATTTTTCTTAGATGAGTTTTTGATGTTCCAGTGGACAATTATACATGAAAAAAAGTTTTTCTGAGGACAAAAATAACAGTGTAACTGTGAAATATCAATTACTCTAGAATATTGCCAATTAAATTGCTGGTTATATTCCATGTTTGGTGGTCTTTTCCATAGTTCTGAAGCAAAGAGCATGCTGGGAAAATATCTAGCCTTTAAACTACATGATAACAAAGCAGCTTTATTCTCATCACTGTATAGGCCATCAAATATATCAATATCCTCTGACAAAAGGCCACATATGGCCGTTCATTCCACAAGTGAATTAAATAATCCCAAGGGAGCAGGTAGGGCTGACCTGCACAAAGCTTCAAGGCTTACCTAGCTGCCATGTGTCCTGTTTCAGAGTGTGGCTGACATATGATCTGAAACACCATAATCAAAAGGCAAATTCCTCTCTCTCTGGTGGGGTTCTGTTACTAGATAGGTTAGAGAAAGTGAAGTTACAATGTAGACATATGAGAGAAGGGTTTAACCTGTCATCAGCTCCAGTGTATTGACAGGTATTGCTCCAAGGTGTTCCTTAGGGAGAGAGCTTTCTTCCAAGAACCATAGACTTGTGAACACGGAGATGAGGTAACAGTGCAAGGGGGGGGGGTGGAACAGGATATTTTGCGGTGTTTCTCTCTGTCTCACTAAAACACATGTAGTAAAATTGTCAGGGAGGCATAATTTAACAAAGCTTGCATATTTGCAGGCAATGGATTATACCTGATGAAGTATGCTCAGAGCATGAATTCACTTCTCTGTAGCTTAACTCAGCATTGCCCACTGTTAATGCCCTGTGAGTAGGCAATAAATGTGTTTGAATGCTCAGCTAAAAAAATAAAAAAGCTATTTTCTGAATTTTGCACTGTGAGGGAAGCAAAAGCAGAGGTACCAGGGTCTTCTCTTGTGTTTGTCATAGTTTCTTGCCATACCTCCAACTCTCTGAATAGCAAAAAAGTTTGGTTTTGCCTAATAGTCTTTCTCAGTATCCAACATCCTTTACACGTGTGCCACTGCTGCAATACAGTTCACTCCAGATCAGTCAAACAAAATGGAAAATGTCCACCACCAAATATACTGCTGTCTGGAAGGTGACACATACTGGTGCTGGCTGTTTTCCACTCTGCATTATTGTAACAGTAACAGACGCTCTGCTGGAACTGGGATGATTTACAGCAGACCTGCAGCAGCCTGGGGTAAGCAGCAAACAGAGAACAGCTGCAGACTGCCTTTACTTTGATGTAACTACTCATATCCTACTTTTCCAATGCAGGAAGTTCAAGGCAAGCTCCTCTTGCACATCTGCGAAGGTCCAGTGACAAATTCATTAATGTCAACTTGATATCAAGGATGCTCTGGAGCCTCTACTATCCAGTGCTGTTCTGTCAGTGGGTAATTATATGTAAGAAACACTGGACTTTACTACATGTGCTTATCCATGTTTTTTCTTTGTTTCTGGCAATTTTGTGTGGCACAAATTATTTTATCTACATGTTCTGCACAACCTAATTCTGCAAGTCATGGATTATACTGTGTTTGTTGCACATCACTGAGTTTAGCCATGCCCTCCCTTGGTCCCTATGTAGGTTTGTTAGACAACAATAATAATTATTATGGGTCACTATAAAGAGTCCTTGAAAGTCATCATTCTAGTGAAGAACATAAGCACTTCAGAAAAAAAAAATCAAAAACCAAAACCAAACAAAAACCCACAAATACCACCACCTCCATGAAAACCCAAACAAAAGGAAAAAAAGAAACCCAAACACACGCGAAAAACCCTCCAAACAAAGAAAAAAACCCAAGACCCAACAATTATGCAACAAGGAAGCTTTGGATGAAGTTGAAATACCCTGCTCCAAAGTTCATGCTCTGTCTCTTCATTCCAAGGTCTTCCACTGGGGAGAGGCAACACTGCAAATTAACCGGGTACCATCTAAGCAGAAAGCAAAGATCACTGCAAGCTCAAAGTGAACATCAGCCTCACATGTCCTGTCTGTGGTGCTTTATTTATTACTCGGTTTTACCTCTAGCAAAACACACGGTTTTTGGCTGAAAATCTTGAAAATAGTACAAGGCATAGAGGCCATTTCTTTCCCTCTTTATGTGAGGACAGAAATAAGGCAGACATAGGGATAATTTTATGAAAGGCTAGTGTTAGAGGCACTTGAAAGGAATTTGATATATGAAATAGGTACATGGCATACAGTTATCACAGTTACAGACTAATCTCTGACTCCCCTGTGGGCATTATAATTTGGTTTTATTTTGGGCACCATCAAAGATCTATGGAAATTCTGAGCTTCACATTATAAACACCAAAGTAGCCATAATTCTTCATTTATTACAACTTCTAAAATTTGTTTATAGGGACAGAATGGAAAGTTTATTAAAAATGTCCTCTTGATGCAATGCCCGGCATGTTGGAAATGCTATTAGTAATGATGAATAATGATCAGTGAAAGTACTGCTCAAGAGTAATGGAAACATAGTCCATGCAATAATATTTATACTTAGTATTATACTGACTGTCATTTGTATAGAAATGGCTGTGGTAAAGAGTTTCTTTCAGAATGAACTTTATTCCTTTCTCAAGACAGATAAAATGTAGGCATGACACAAGCTTAAAAGTCCCTGGTGGATAACTGATTTAAGCAAGCCTTTACATGTTCACATACAGGAGATTTTTTTTTATTAAATCTGCTGCGGGGCTCTGGAACATTTCGGAGAAAGTTACTTAAACTCCCTGTGGGAGAGGAAAGTTGGGAGCTTTTTCCTGTTCCCAGGTGTGCATATATGCATGGGATTGTGGACCTTGACAGCATTTTGATTTCATGTTGAAATGAAATTTAGGTGCACAACACAGTTCCCTCCTCCCTGTCCTCATGCCACATCATACCCCAAGTCCTGAAGCTGTGGTCTTCTACTTTTCCTACTTCACTTTTGATCTTAATGACACTCTCTGTTTCCACATTGTTCTCTAGTAGTAAATTCCAAGCTACCTTTGTAAGTAAGCTATTTTATAAACCAATTTAAATAGATGTTCTGCCAGTTTAATCATCTTCTCTTGTTGTCATGTTGCAGGCCTGCAAGATTAGTTCCATGTTCATCTTATCCCCTGCTTTCAGTATTTTGTAAACCTCATATCCATCCATCCTGTCTTCAAACTGAAGAGCCCTGGCCTTGTGAGCAAGGGGAGCTGCTCTCCATCCTTGGGCATTTTATCTGACACCCTCTCTACCTTCTTAAAGTCTTCTTCCTTCCTAAGATGCAAGGACTAGAAGTGCTCATTGAACTCAGGATATGAGTTCATCAGATTTTTATGCAGTAGCAAAATTACGTTCTTTCTTCTCAAGATTCTTCTGGATGGTGCAAAACACCTTGTTGTCTCCTCTGGCTACTCCTGCCCATTAAGCCAATGATTTCAGGCAGTGAATGTCAGTGAATGACTATAAGATCTCTTTCCCAGTTTGCAGTTCTACTACATTGTGGTAGAAATGGTTTGGATTATTTCTCCCAGGTATTTTTACCTATATTGATAAACATCTGTCACTTTTTTCTCACTCAGTTTTATGAAGTCCTTCTGGAATTTCTTACCATTGCCACAGCACCTTCCTTACTTCCAGAAGAATTTAAACTCATCTTGAAACTTGTCACATTCACACCCCCTTTCTTTTAGGTCCCTTGGGGGAAATTAAGAAAGATCAGGGGCTGTTTGTAGCCCCATGGCCACATGCCTGGGTGGCAGTTCTGCAGTTTCACATGAAGGTCAGCCTTGGATGATGTTACCTGGACTTGATGACCAACTGACTTGCAGCTAATCCATCTGGTATTGTATTCGAGTTATAATTATTTCAAATAGATCTACCTTCTCTCACTGCTCTGCAGCAAAGACCATTTCCCTCACAGGGTTGCCTTCAACAAGGAAATCACTGAGCTTTTCTGCTGTGGCCTTTGTCAGATGAGTGCTGCTTTTGCACACTTGTCATCAGTATTCCCACCAGTTCCACAGTGTCTGAAGTATTTAAAGAACTCTGGTTATCAGTTTAAAAATCCTTTGTAAGGTACACTTGAAATTATTTTTAGAGCTCTCAATTTCTTGCTAATGTTTAACCTATAATTTTCTTATGGGTTTCTCCTCGTTTTGGCAAGCTCTCATTTTCTTAAACACTTTTCCCTGTGATTGCCTTCAAAGCTTTCCCACTGATCCCATGGCAGCTTTTTTTTGTTGTGCTTTTCTTTCTTTTTGAGTAGTGCATGTATTTCACCCATTTCCCATTACACTATTTCTTACAGACTCCAGGCCGATCTAAGCATCTTACTCTTTGGAATGTCCCCTTCTTGGATTTTGGGTTTTTACTCTTTTTTGTTTGTTTGTTTGTTTTATTTGTAGTTTTTTCTTACTAAAGTTGTCTTTTTTCTTTCTTTTTTTACACAATCCTTTTTCTTTAAATTGCAAAGCCAGATGCTGTATTTATTGAGCATGCATTCGACCCCATAGTGTTAAAGCTACTTGTATTGTGGTTCCTATTATAGAAAGGCTATCCCACTAGTAGTTTTTAAGGTGTTGTGTGCACTATTACTACCAAATCCAGAACAGCATTGATTTTTTCTTTAAAAAAAGGTTTTCTGTAGCTGAAATATGTTCTGGTTGTCGATCATGTTTTGGGGTACTATTAATTATGCATTTTCTGTGAAGGATGAAGTCTTGCACATTGTTTGAAATTGTCAAACTATGTTGACATTTTTTTACTTCCTTATCATACAGAAACAATTCATTATTTATGGCTCTGAGATGACATGCTTTCAGAATACTTCTGGAAGAGAATTCTCCATTTCTTTTGTGTTACAGTAAAGGTTTTGTCATAAGGGTTGTGAACAGGATTTATTCTATTTCACCATTTAAACTCAGATTTTCACTTTGCCCTTTGTATTTTCTAATTACATGAGGAGGATGGCTTTTTATCAAATGTTTTATTTCAGAATAAAGTTCTTTGTATGGCATCAATGGGCAAGTTATATTGTTCCTGATGTCAGGAAGCAACAAATTAGCTTCCAATTTGGTCTCATTCTTGTCAACATGAGATTTATTTAGTCAACATGTCTAAAATCAGAACAAAAATAAGTCTCTGTGGGCTTGAGTAATTTAATACCTGAAACACAGGACTGAGCTGTTAGTGACTCTTAACTTCCTGCAGCTGTTATGTACCTGTTCAGGATATAGAGGTGGCCACTAGGGGAGACAGAGGGGAGACAATTCTAGGATCTGAAGTGTTGAATGCAACCACTTCTACCATTATTTCCTCAGATCTTCTGGGTGCTATTGCTAGATTTCTTTTCATCCTGAATCAGAATGGTGGAGGATTTGGATTTAGGTGAACTACCAGAAATGAGTGGTGTTCCTCAGAGCTCCGTTCTGGGATTACTGTTCTTTAATATCTTTACTGATGACATAGGCAATGAGAGCAAGTGCACTCTCAGAAAGTTTGCAGATGATGTGAAGCTGAGTAGTGCAGTTGACACAAGAGGACAGGATGCCGTCCAGGGGGACCTGGACACACTTGAGATGTGGGCCCATGAGAACGTCATGAAGTTGAATAAGTCCAAGTGCAAGATGCTGCACCTAGGTCAGGGTGATCCCAAACATGAATACTGTTCAGAGTAGCCCAAAAGGTGGTTGTATTCCATATTTATCTGCACTCCAAAAATTGTTACTGTCTCTTTAAGACCCAGCACCACGGCTGGAAACAGAATTTTGCGGTGGTGCATGGGATTATTCAGCTACTTTTTGCCTGTTGCTGTTTTGCTAGTTAGTAAACTTATTTTTTAACTCATATTCATTCCTATTTCCTTTCTCTTTATTAGTGGAAAGGGATTGGTTGAAACAAAGGGGAGGTAACTCCTTTTAGGGTGTCCACCTCTTTAAATTGTCATAAACCAAGACAAGCACGGATTGGGAGAAATACTCAGAATCACACATTAAGCTGAATTGGAAAGGACTTTCTCACATGATTTGAAGAAACTTGTCTACCTGCATCCTTTTTACTTCCAGAGGAGCTTAACATCTCTGTATCTTTCTGATTGCCCATTTGGTGGCAGTCTCAAAGTATATTTCATCTCCACCTGGCAGGAAAATTTTAAATAATTCTTTAATAAGTATTTGATTCCATATCAAATCAGGAATGGACAAAATAACCCAGTGTGAAAAGAAGTGACTCTTGGTAAAACCAAGAGAATACTTCGTTATACACGACTTCACAACTGCTGCTCAGTAGTGCAGGTAACATCTGCTCCCTTGCTCCACAGCCGTGTGGGGTGGCACCACGTGCTTCCTCATGCTTATTTCTCTTCCTTCCTAAACAGGGCAGCCTCACATGAAGACTCTGCATAGTCATTTGCAGACATTTGCAGGTCTGAGACATTGTACCATTTTGGAAGTAGTAGTTGGCACAGTCCAAGGGATGTGAAGAAGTATGCTAATGATTAAATGCTTCAGAAACCTGTGGCTGAAACAGTGTCCACTTCACTGTGACTGAACTGCCTTCACCATTCTTTAGTTATGGATACTGGCCTTATTTAGTGGTACATGGAAGAGGAAAATCCCATTTTGTTTGCGAGGCACATGAATTCCTCATTAAATTCTAGTAGGTGCAATCTGGTTGTTTAGTCTTCACATCCTTTATGCATCCTTGTTACTTGAGTCATAATCCTAGTGTGACAGAGATCATGCTGTGGTGATTGAAGTAGTTAAAGTTTCCAGTCCTTCAATGAAGCTATGAAAGGGATACAGCTGCAATGGCATTTTCTCAACCATCATGCTGAGTTCATGTCTTTGGAACTCAATTTGCTGCTCAATTGTCAGAGTCCCACAGTGCTGTGAGACTCCTCTGGCTTTGTAGGCATAACACAGTATAGCTCAAACTGGAACATGGGATGGGTGAGGAAGAATAAGTGGCTTCTTCAATTTGAGATTTTCTATGTAGGTATTTTCTAGAAAATTATGCAAGATAATATATATTTTAAGGTCAAGCGTGGTTCCTGCAATGCTAGATGTATGCCATTTATAAAGGAAATAACAAAACCATTAAAAAAGAATAGGAAGTGAAACATTTCTGTATATTTCTCTTTGAGTCTGAAAGACTGTTTTCAGCTCATTCAGGCAGATGTAGATAAATCACATGTCTGTGATCGTCAGCTGTATTTGACCACTAAGAGTTTTAAGTGATTTTCTGGACAACTCAAAATGTTCTAGTACAGATTGGAAGCTGAGAAAAACCAATCACACTTCCTAATGTAAGTGGAAAAATAACCATAGAAACAAAGCAAACAAATATAAAACCCTATGAATAGTATTACTACACAGGGAAGAATCTTGATGAAGTGTGAAGTATGATACAGGGCAGCTTGCTTGGGGTTTTACTGGTATGAGTGGTATGCCTCTTAGTTTATTAGCCAGAAGTAAAAATAAAAAACCTCTGAGATGAACTACAGGGAATTCAAGTCACACTTTAAATATAGCCACTGAAATAGGGATTTAATTTAAAAGTTTTAAAAGTGATCAGGTTTTAGAAAAACCAAATTGTTTCTAGAATGTCTGTAAAGAAATTCATCAGTTACTTAATTAGATACCTAGACGTACAGTGAACATTCCTCGAAACCCAGTAAACATGCAATTTGACAAACCATATTTTGTATAACTAAATATATTACCATATGTTCAATTTCTTGGTAAGTCCAGATTGCTACATATGATAAGAGAAGATGCTCCAGAAAAATACTCAGGAAAGTAAGAGAAAATGAAAGCTTTTGCGATAAGATACTTTTACATGCAGACAAACATGCACATATGACCACCGTTTACAAGTGTCCAACAATTTTGTGTGTCTCAGCTTTTGAAAGACCCTAAAAATGGACTTCATTTCATAGGATAAATATTTAGTCTATTCAAAACCTCTTTCCGAACTCTTAGAATGGGCATCCTGAAGTGTGTATGACCACTTGTTTTTTAATCCTGGTAATAATTTACATATTTTGCTGAAGCCTCAGTTCACTGTCAGGCCACAAGTACAAAAAATAAGCAATAGAACATTTAAAAAAAGATGAGTACAGAAAGTAAATGATACAGGTTCCCTGAAGTGAATCTGGTACTTGAAAGATGACAGACTAGTGCCCTAAAATCCCACATCATAAGTAATATAAATAGATTTGGCATATGTATTACTGTTTCACATTTTCCTCTCTTTTGAAGACTCAGCCTTGACCATTAATATCTTCAGCTCTGCACATTTAATCATCTTCTGGTTTTCTTCTTCACTTGTAGCAAAGGTATCACATTTGAAGTAGGAACTGATCCACTGGAAACTGGACAAGAAATTTCTCAAAGTTAAAGTGACAAAAAAGATATGACTACCATTGCCTGGGACAAATGTTTTTAAAGCATTTTTAATTTAAGCTGCCGATGGGAAAAAAAATCCCAATTATGAAAATCCCCAATTCTTTCTGTTTTGGGTTTTATCAATTTATAACCAAACAGAAAGAAGTTATTGCTATCTGTTCTGTCAGTGTCAATATTAGGTATAGGGACACTCTAAGTATTCTTTAGTGGAAGGCAACTGAAATGGCAAATTCCAATCCAGACATGCATTACTATGAAATTTGATCTGAACTTTGTCATTGTCTTAGCCTGCCTCTCTTAAGGAATTTAGCAGCCATTCCCCTGCCCCCTCATCTAGTCAGCTGTACATATGGCATATAGTGCTCATCTGCCCCACAAGAAGAATAAGCAGAGCACTGCTTTCTGCTCAACAAAACTTGACAAAAAAAATGACTGATTTACTTTGCTTCTGAAAAATGTGTGCCATTTATAATGCCCTCTCCAGGGCTAGTGACCACCAAACTCAACAGTCTACCCCTGTAGGCTTGGCTGTGAATTGCACTGGAGGTAGGTGCCAAAATACTTTATAAGCTTGTCTCCCATTGCTTTACGCCAAATGAAAACCGGTCAAATATTCAACTTTTTTGTCATTTCTTTCTGTGACTTAACTTTTTGCCAGTATTGAAGAGAGATGAGCAAAAGGCCACTGTAGAGAAACAGATCCCTAAGAGCAGCTACAATTTAGGAGTGTCATGTAGTCCACAGAAACCTAGGGTGCTCAAAAGAATTCACAGACATTATGGAAAACACAGCATCTGTCTTAGTGCCCTTTGGGGAAAAAGAAGCTCCTACAAATATTACAGCAATATTAAGAGAAATAAAATGGACCTGGACAGTCATTCTTCACAGCATGGGAGAGACTTAGACGAAAGGGAGATGCAATGGATGCTAAATTGGATAAATTAACCAAACGTGTGCATGCAACAGAGGAAGGAATAAGCAACACTGAAGAAAGGGAAGACGAAACAAAGAGATCTATGAACTGAGACAGAGTGTTGATTTTTAATGTTGAACAAAGCAGCAAAATTAGACAACAGAAGCCATTGTACTCTCACTGAAATTGAAAGTATAGAATTGGACAATGTGATGCTTTCTGTTCAAATCTTGTTCAATTACCTTTTTGAGCATAATAAAAAAGCCTCATCACCTAGTCTAAAGGGCCAAATCTGAGCTCTTCTCAGGCTTGTCAATAGTGTTGAGATTCCAGGATAAAGACTATATTAGTCAAATCAGGTAATACTGACATGGGGCAAGAATCTCTGGCAATCAAAATAAGCAATTCCTCTGTATCTAAATCTGAGTAACAAAATCCTATAAACACAGAACTCTTCCAGAAGTTCATTGGCAAGAAGAAGACTAGAACACGCAGTGAGGAACTATTCAAACACCAAAGAAGCTCTTCCAATTCTTCTCAAGTTTTTTGAAATTCTGCAGAATATTAATTAATCTCTTTCAGATCATCAAATCAATTTGATACTTTCCAAATAAATGCTGAAATTTAAGACAGCCTTTAAAAAAAAGTTGTATATTCAACCTGAGATAGGTGATTAAATTGTCTCTTCTTTAGGAGTTGTGTATTTTTTGCTGGAAATAAGTTTTTAAAGCAAGCATTAGTAGTTGGCATAATTATACATTTCCTTTTTTTTTTTTGTGCTGTGAATAACATATTGACTTTGAGGAAATACTTCATTTCTCAATGGTTTGAGGGCTGGGGTTGGAGGGAGGCAGGATTTAAGATAATTTCTGACAAAGAGTTTGGAAATAAATGATATTTTCTGAGTTCTCTAAACAAAGACACTTCTTGAAGTAAAGTTGCTTTCTAGACACCTGGCATTTAGTTCTGAAATGATAGCAATATGTTCTTGTGTCATGCTGCTGTTGTACTTGGTTTAGTGACCATTTCATGTAACTAAAAAAACCCAAGGTATATGAAGAAAATACTGGTCCTGCAGTTCTGATTTCTCCTCCAGTGGGAATCCTCTCTGTAAGATCCCAGCATTGACAACTACTCAGGCAGTGGGAGAGTCAGCTAAAGATTTTGACTGAAATAAAGACGATTCATTTATTGGGGAAGCAATTGCCATCTCACAGAGCAATAGTATATAATGGCCTGAAGACAAATCATGCATGGAGGTGTGGAGCAGTAAAGGACAACCTTTCAGACCCACTTCCATGCTCAGTACAGCCTATCTGAATACAGGCTGCTCAGTGCCTACATCAGTGTCCACTTTGCTCTATTGCAACATAGCTCTGTTTGGTTCTGTCTGCCCTTGATTTCAGGATTGTTACCTTGCTCATTATGGTCTCTCCATGTCCAAAGCCCGCTCTTAGAATTTCATCTTTCTTCATATCTCATCAATTGGTGTTTTCAAATTTCTAGTGTGTATGTGCATTTGATAACATAGTCAGCCTCTACCAGCAAGTGTTAGACTCCTTCATGGTCTTGGTGTTTCCTCACATATCTTCAATTTCTGTGTCTGGCTGTAGACCATCTAAAATCCTCAAATTTTGTCCAATGGACAAAAACCTCCCTTTAATGTTCACCTGTTTGCCGTCCCACTGATACAAAGGAATCATCATGATTTTGTATTTTTCCCATTTGTCTTCCCCTTTGTTTCTTCTTCTTATATTGCTAAACCAAAACTAGTCACTGACTTAATGTGTGGGAATCTGGATTGTGCCTAATCAACTCTACTAAAAGACAAACCACTTTTACCTTTCCTTAGCCTATCTCCTTATATGGCACTAAACTGTTAGAATACTCTACTAGGATGTGGCATTCAATGAAAAAGAGATTTCCAATACTACACTGTGTACTGCAGTCATGACCAGACCTCCAGGATTTCAGTTGCCCTGAAGGGTAAACTGAACTAAGTAGTTTGGGGACTTTTGTACTTGAAAGGTGGATTTGCCACTGCTTTCCTATGCACTTCATCAGAGTTTCCCAGCCTACTACTTCTCATATCATGCTGGGGAGGATCACACTGCAGCTGGCTCCAGGCAAATGTCTTTGGCCAAGTGAAAGCTCTTTCCCCTCTTCTCATTTTTGATGTGAACTTGCCAAAAAAAAGTAATGACATGCAATTTGTAAAGCTAATGTTTTATTTAAAGAACAAAAACAACCAAACTACAGCAAAATGACTCACTAAATAGGGGAAGCCTCAGAAGCACTGAGTGAGACAGATTGAAGATGTTTGGAAACAAATCAGCCTCCTAACCACTATGTCTTTACAGTGTTTACCTTTTTTCCATATTGCATTGAAAATCAGAATTTTTCAGTTCAATGTAAACTCCAGTCTGTCTCACTACAGACCTTCCCAAAGACTTTTCAGGAGAGTCTCTTACCTGGAACCCCTGAGACCTGATTTGGGACTGCTTCCCTTTTAAGACAGGACACTTTTTTCAAGTATCCTATTTTCTCTCTGCCAGTACCAGCACTCCAGAAAGTTATCCAGAATCCATCAAGCTCATTTGGGCTACTGTAGAAATAATTTTTCTCTTTCTTCTGATTTTCAGAAAATGCTTCACAAAGTGCATTGGCTAAGACAAGGCAAACAGAACATTTGCCTAGTCCTCTGCACAACCTTTTTAACACAATATAAATGAGACAGCATCTGATGCAATATAAAATGCTTGAATTAAAGTGGAATAATACAATTGCCTAGCACTGTCTGAAATTTCTGTCTTGAAAGTCTGTATCACTCCAAGTCACACATTTTTCCTCAGCCCTTCTCCTCCTTCCTGGAAGGCTCTCCTACACACACATGCATGTTTGCTCCTTTTCTGTCTTGAGTAGCTGCAGCATTGTGATTGCTGTTCTTTTTCTCACTCATCTCATGCTCTTTGTCTGGTTTTTAGGGGTATCTGTACTGTCACTTGTTGTCAGTGTCCCTCCATTCCTTTTCTGGCTTTCATCCATGTCTCTGTTCTTCACTCTGTCATGGAGATCTTCACTCTCTCAGTGAGCTGAGCTCTCCCTGTCATTTGGAGACCTTCCACTAGAGTTATGATTCTTTCTTCTGCCCATCCAAAACCTGAGAATCATCTGCCCTCTGTACAAACCTCCCTTTTGACCTGCCTTTTTGAAATCGCAGGAATTGCATTTGGATGCCAGAAATGTGACTTCTACAGTGCAAATATTTACTTGAAGATCTATGTTACACTCACACCCATGAAAGAAGTGGGCAGAAGATAAGACCAGCTATGAACAGCTCAATGCATTGTTACGTAATATGAAAAACAGTTAATTTAAAAATTAGTCTAAATTTAAGTCACACTGTTGACTTTAATCTCGCAAGTCTCAAATTCCCATCTGTAAGCTGCCTGTTGCATGACAAACTCTTCTGAACACTTCTGGTTTTGTGCAGATAAGTGGATTTCTATTTGAGAGATATTTTGATGATACAGAAAGGTTTCCTATAGTAATGCTCCCAAGGGAAAAAAAATAATTATTTCTTAGTGCTTGGTTTATACAGTATATACATAGCTTTGGGCCACAGAGAAACAAATAAAAAATTTTGAATACTTGTTCTATGAATGCTGCCCAGCCTATGTAGAGTAGGGGGCAAGAATCTTGTGGAAAGCTCAGAGAGGTGGTCATGGAACTAAATATGTTATTGCCAACATGTTAATATGTCAATATGCTAGCATGTTAATAAAAACAAATATGTTAATAATGACAACTAATAACATCAGGAACTGAACAGAGGCTGTCCAGGCTGCTGTAACACTGGCATTACCTAATATGAAGAGGAATGACTTAAACCTTTGGTAAAGTTGTTTTAACACAGTTTTTGTGTAAAATATCAGAAATACATAAATGGCATGAAGAGGGCTGGTTTTCCTCATGAAGAGTTGGTCTGTTAATAATCCATGATGACACTAAAAAACTCATCCCACGGTAGACCATAAAAATAATGTTAAAGTAACTTCTTATAATATTACAGCTGAAGTTAATACCTCTTGAAGAAAGCAATTCAGGCTGTATTATCAGTTTGACAGTGACTGGTTTTGACTTCCCTGTTCTACCTTCCATCAGTTTATGAGAATTAATCCTATTTGTATAACAAATTGTACATATTACGATATTTTTGTTGTTATTATGTGTAGTAATGGCTGACATATATAAACTTGTAAACAGCAGATATTGCATGTCGATGAGACCAAAAATACATGATCCATGAATTACATCCTTACTAAGCTCCATAAAATTTAAGAAAGAACAAACTACTTTTACTAACTGCTTGTTTAGAAATAGTCATTAGACTATTTATGTGGCTTAGAATACTCTATTATTTCTCACCATTACCTTTCAGCTTTTGAAATTAATTATTTTGTAATACTCAAATAACTTTTTAAGAGTTTGTACGGAAAAGGAAAGCATTTAACTCCTCTGGGAACCATTCTCAGTCTCCACAGAGCAGGATGACATTTCCTGTCCCAGTTTAAATCTGAAGTAATAGGAATTAACTCCAAATCCTTCTGTCAGGTTGGCACATACACTCTGAAACAGCTCAATAAACTGGATCAGAAAAATCTATATCAAGATCTAAAACTACATGAGATATTCCACTAGATTATACTTGACTGGAAAACAGCTAAATTTCATGGTTCATTTGCAGCTATTACTGATAAAATTATTTGAATGGGAATACTTATACAACTAAATTAAGCTGGGTTTGGTCCATTATGATAGTAGTTCATGTTGAGAAATTAAGTTATTTTCATATTTAGAGTCAACAATGAATGTTTTGAATGAAATGGTTTGGGCATATGGTTACTAAATATACTGACTATTTAGTAGGAGTAACGATGATGAAAGACTAATTGATAGGCATTCTAATCGTATCAGTAAAATATCAAAATAAGCTTCACAAATCGAGACAATTACTTCAGAATTAGTGAACCATCCCTCCTCTTCCCAAAAAAAAAAAGAAAAAAAAAGTAGTATTAATGTACTTGCCAGCTAATTTATGTATTGCCAGTATGACAGTAAATATCAGTAAATGTATGACTCAAGTAAAACTTGGGCAACATGGAAAGTTCTAAAGGCAAATCCACAGAGAGACAGAGAGAAAAAAAAATATTTATAATGAAGAGTTTGTTCTTCACTGAATTATAAAAAAGAGCTGTATGAATTTTTGACAATAAGTCAGTTGAATTAAAAAACTTAGGTAAGAGCAAAAATATAAAGCTAAGTAATTACTGTCATATATGGAAAATGGAATTCAAGCAAAAAATTTTATTAGTATGCATCTATCACATATGGAGTTCTGTAGCATAAATTATTATAGCTCAGCTAGAAAGTCAGAACATTTTGGTGCATTAAAAATTTTATTCCTGAGGGTGATTTTTGTCCATACAGTTATTGAAGTACTGCCAGGACAGACCTAGCCATATAATTATCTAGAACTTTAGCAGCAGGTAACCACAATAAACTATTGCAAAGGCTTTTGTAATTATACTCTCCTTGATACCCAGAATGAGACAACAAAGAAAACAAAACCACTTGTGAGGCAAAAGGTGAAAATTAATGAAATCCACTTTGTCAAAGTGTGAAAATTTGCCTTATGAGAAACACAGAAGTTGTAATGTTGTTCACTGAACATCCTTGTTGTTCAATCAGAATACTGCAGGTTTGTAAAGGCAAATGTAAGCATAAAACGTACTGCTCACATCTACACTGAATATCCACCCTGCCTTCCCTAACCTCCTGGGTGCAGTCTCAGCTGATGTGGATCTGGATAGCTCTTTGTTGACTCCAAGTTCTCCTCATTAGAGCCTTCATAATCCTCATCAGTAATTTCCAGAGTGATTCCCAGAATAACAGGCAGTACCATGGGCATCCATTTTACAAGCACTTGAAGTGAAATTTATTTTAGTGTAAACATCCATCGCACTCTTCTTTGCAGTGTTCAGTGTCTTTCTAGGCCCTTGGAAGCAAAAAGGATGAGACTAAACAGTAACATGCACAGAAAAAAGACTCTTTTTTTCTGTAAGTGGATGTCAAAAGCCACAAAGAAGGTAAGCCAGGAACTAAATGCAAGGATCAGCTGTGAGGACTGTAGATACTGTTTGGAAGGATTCTGCTTCCCAAAGCCCTCAAAGCTTTATACAATGATTTTACGCAGATGGAGCAGATTTCACCCAAGGGGAGAAGCCAGTGCAATGCATGGCTTTCCAAAGAGTATGCATCAACTTTGCAAGCTAAATATCGCTTATCAATTATTAACACTCAGGAAAAGGTGACTAAAATCTGTCTGTGATGCTATTGTGAAATTAGATGAGAACTCAAAAAGCACTTAGGATAAATAATAGATGATTAACATGTCATATAAATCAGTGTATCATGTTATTTTAATTTGTTTGCTTTTTCTTCTTTTTCTTTTCTTATTCTTAGCTTATATCCTTACTTGTATGATAATACTGTTCAACTTCATTCTCTTATGTATTAGGGGTAACTCCTGTTTTATTTATGGGCTAAGGTAGAGTATAGAAGCTAATAAGAAAATTGCTAAGTGTTATAATGATGTATCATTCTATTTCTGACATTTAAAAACTGAAGGGCTGTATGTTAGACCCGCCTTTTCCTTTTAGGTATCTGACATTGATCAATTAATAAAAATGTGTGCAATAAGTCTATTCACTAAATTAAACACCTACTAATAAAGATTGAACTACCATTTAATAAAACTTCAAGAACAGGATAAAGAATAATAATAACAATAGTTAATAATGACATTCAGCAACTCAGGAGAGGTTTATGGCTCTTTCTTGAAGATGCATATATATTTTGGATGATATAACATCATATATGGTTAAAGTTTTCTTATTTCATAGATCTGCCATTTCCCCTTGCTTATTTTCTGTCTTACCTGCCCCCTCATCCATAGTTGGTGGTCAATTTTCTCTTTTGTATGATGAAACCTGTGTTTGACAATCCTGAAAGAAGAATGTACAGTTACCTAATCACGTAAGTGCCTTCCCAGCAACAAGCAGAGCCCTGGCAACAGTGCAGTACAGAACAGCACAGGGTCAGTCAATAGCTTCCAAATATCCATGTAGTTTGCTATTACAGGTGTGCAGATCTAGACTCTATTAGTTAAAACTCCCTGCTGACATGGTTGTGATACTCTGTGGCACTAGGATTTAAGATTTATTTCTGCTATGGCACCTCAGGTGCTTGATTCTAAGTGGCTGTGGGTAAGATGTAGGCAGAAGTTCTGATGCCCACACTGTTCCTTTCCCAAAGTTAAGAAGTGGCTCATGGGAGCTAAAGTCCACCTGATGAACTTGGCCACGGAAGAAAACTAAAGCATTCAACATGTGAATTATCTTCCTCATGAGCCACTATGATTGTATTTTATAGCTAGTTTGTTTTTCAGCCTACATTTCCTAGGGAAAAATGTGCAGATAATAAAATGCAGACATATCAGTGGGTTTTTTTGTCACTTACATATATATATACACACATTTAATTCGGAAGGGGAAAAATCAGTTATGTAACAGAAATACTCTACGAAATTGGAAAAAAATTGCAAAGTCTGTACCTATCCTCAGTAGGGTCATAAACCACACTCACTTTCTGAGTGTTGGTAGAATTTTTATTCTTTCTTTAATGACTGTCTTCTATAGGGGAGGATATTTGATTTTCTCATGATGCTGTACTGTGTTGTTATTTATTTGTTTCTTATTGGTAGGATGCAAAAAGAGGAGGAGTTTCTTAGATTAACTAGATCAAGGTTCAGTCATCACACAGTGACTGATTTTGTATATCTTTTCCTTGTCTGTGCACTCTGTTAAATGTTCAGGCTGCATTAGTGCCCAAGCTTTTCAGTGTAGGTGAAAGAAATCTATCCTGACGTAACTTTAATCCCAGCCACGGTGGACATACACATGTTGCTAGAGAGAATGAATTTCATTTACATATGAAGTGTGTTTATGCATCAATATAAAATTTTTGTAGGCACACCTACAAAATTTTAAAAGTTTTTCTAAACATGCCTTAGTTAATGAAGCATATAAAAATCTGCAGAACCTTTTAAACTGAAAAATGTTGGTAAAATATGAATTTGACATGAATGAGATGATTGATATGTAAAGAATTTTGAGTGCTATAAAGTACAGGTCCAGCTTTTTAGCTTCATGCAGCTGAGAAAGGAAAACAATGCAGGTGTGCTCTAGCTTCTTTCAGTGACTCAGAAACTAGGGTAGGATTCAGAATTTGCCTTTATAGCTCTCCATTACTTGCAATTAAATGCTCTTAACTTGGGATCTGTGCAGAAAGTAGCCCAGAGCACGACTCCTGACTTGATATTCATCTTCACAAGACTTATGCAAAACCCTAATATAAAGCTTTGTTGGTACATGAGGTTCTCATTTCAAAAGGGCAGAATTGGAAAAGTATCACCTACCTAATCATCAGTTGACACATTGATGGACAAAAGCCAGACAACTGATTATACACCTCCTGTATCAGTACAAACAATATCAAAGTTCACTTTAATTCTTTCAGATGTCTTTATACAAAAATGTTATTTCTGTTTAGATGACTACTACAAAGCTTCACAATAAAATGCTGTTTTTAGCATATTCCCCATGCACGGTTGCATATTGTTTCTCTGATTGGTTTAACTTAAGAAAAAGTTAATTAAAGTGGGCAAATGAATGATGTGTCCTGAGATGAGTTTCATTTTGAGCAGGTAACTGCAGGTGTTTATCACTTGTTTGCAATCTTGTTTGAAGGCCACCACATTTGTTGAGTCTTGTTCTTCATGGCTTTTAATACTCACTTTCTGTATGGAAGATTTATCTTAACTTGAGATAGTCAGGTTTAAAATCCTTATGAGGACCCCTCAAAGTAAAAGCCATTATTTTCAGCATTTTGTATGCCATCCTGATAGGTTTTTATGTTTTCAGCTCACCCCAGCTCCAAATTTATGTGCAGAGACATTTTGTTCTTTAAATTAATTAGCAAATTCACTGATAACATCTGTGTCTATTTTAACAATTTATTTTCAAAATTGTTCATTTTCTTTTTCCTCTCAAAGATTACTACCACTTGATAAGGTTATGATCTGCATAGATGGTAGATCTAATTGTCATTTGCAACAAGGCCTCTTTTATCTCTTTTCTAAAGAGACTTTAAAATGGATGCAGGCATTAATAATTCACGATTTTAGGCCTCTTTGCCAGAATGGAATAAAAACTGCCTTTGAATTCAGGAAGAGAAGGTTACCTTAAGTTATATGGTTATTTCTTATCCACATGTATTTAAAATGCTTAAAATAGATTTATTATTGACTTATTAAATAGGAAGAAGGAATAAGTATGATTTAAAGAATGAATTATTATAATTAATATTATTTCAAGGTTGAGAAACCTCACAAGGTTGTAAATCTCCATTATCAAGTTAGACCTTCACCTTCTCAAATTACTGCTAGATTGACCTGACTTAGAAACATTTTTGCAAGTCAGCATGAACTTTCAGCACAAAAGGAATAATATTTATCATTGTTACCACTATATATTTTTAAAACACCTCATGAGCACAGAGTAATACTAATTAATCCTTACATTGCCCAAAGGGAAAATGATAACTGTGATTTCCATCTTTAAAATGAGGAACCTGATTGTATTTTCATTTATGCTAGCATAAATCATAAAGCCTTCTACTGAAGTGAATGGAATTGCACTGCTGGGAAATCAGCAAGAAATTGGTATCAGATATAGGGAAAAATGTTTTAAAGGGCCTAAGTGCTTTCCTAAAAGAAAGACTCAGCTTCAAATCCATCCATAAATGTTAGTGATTCCTATTTTTTAGTCTAATACTTTGACCATTACAAAGTACTGTCTTTCAGTTTAAAAAAAAAAATTGAGGTTTTTGAGATTAGTAGCATGGCACTTAATTGGAACTAAGAGTGATAGTTGTTCTGCAATAATTTTATGAGTTTACTAGTTCAGCAGATGTTTTTACTTACATATTTCTGAGAGAGTTTAAAGGATTACTAAGAATGTTTAGGAACTTTGTCTGTGTCAAGGACTATGGGTGGCTTTGTTATTTCACAGTGTATTTAAACTACAGGGTAAATTTTTTATGAGTGATATTCACAGAAGAGTTTGGGTTAGAAGGAACTTTTAAGGCCATGTAGTCCAACCTCCTGCAATGAACAGGGGTATTTTTAACTAGATCAGGTTGCTCAGAGCCTCTTCCACGCGGACCTTGAATGTTTCCAGGGATGGGGCATCCACCACCTCTCTGGGCAATTTGTCCCAGTCTCAATCTACCCTTGTTAGTTTAAAACCAGTATTTCTAATCTTTTTTCTATAATAATTTTTTTTAAAAGTTCTGGAAGGATTGGTATTTCTGTTTAATCTCTAAGCCTTGATTGAAGGTAATGCTATAAGAATATGATTACTGTCAAATTTAGAGGACTCAACGAAGCATATTTTCCAAAGACTGCTGATGGTAGTGAAGGCCAATGTTTTTTGGGGACTGACATCCTCTTCCGGTGAGCTTTGATATACACATTTAAAAAAATAATTGGTTTTCAAATAAAGTCACTAACACAATTTTGATGGGTTATAAGTAAAGTCAAGTTGAACTAGAAGGAGTGGATCCATCAAAAATATTATACACAGAGATTACCTCATCTGTATGAACCTCTGTGGAGATTTATACAAGTATCTTTGGAAAGAAGATGGACACACAAAAAAGGTATATAGCCCACATTAAAATCTACCAAGTCAAGTTCACTGCTGTTTTGACTTCTGATTCATTCACAACCAATTGATGATGTGATCTCAGAAAAAAACAAATCCTTAAACAGAGCACATGAATCAATATTTTGGCTGCTGAGAATGATGAATACAGACTTTTGAAAGTGTTGAATATTTGAAGGGTGTTCATTTCAAGAATGACCCTGCACCCTTATACAAGCATACACTTAAAATACATGCTTGTGGCTCCTGATCGCTTCTGTGGCTGTCTGGAGAGGAGAAGCAGCAGATCAATTTTTAGTATCATGAAGTGTCATGTAGTTCATAAAGATGCAACTTCAATGCAAGTCTGGGAAGACCACATAAAAAGGGGAAAACATCTGTTAAAGACTTGCATTAAAGCCTAAGTAATACACTCATAGGGCATGAAGAAAGAAGGAGGGCTTTAAATAAATTGAGTAATTATTTTGTAGTTATTAACTCTTTGAGGCTGTTGAAAGTTCAACACAATGAAATACTGCTTGTACTTTTACTGTGACTAGCCTGTCTCATACTGTAATTTCTAGCAGAGGAAAATAGCTTTTATATATGGCTACTCTTTGTTTATAGCTGGAACTTCCCATAAGCAATATCAGACACCTAATGAGTGGAAAAGGAGAGGGGAGTAAATGCCATTACCATGGATCACATGGCATGGCACTATCAAGTCCTTCCTCTGTTTGCACTGAAGGATAATTTTAATGATGTATGCTTCATTAAATATTCATTAATAAATATAGAAGTATATGAAATGGTTAGATTATTAACAACCACTATTTCACTGATAAAAGACAAATCAGTGCAAGCATATATTTTTTTCTTTATATTAAGCTTCTGAAGACCAGTTGTGGTGGTATAACTTATATCAAAACTTCCCGGCATAAAAGGGGGGGCGGAATCGGAAATGAGGTATTTCAGAGCAGTTACTACAACTTCCGCCTCCAAAAAACTCATAAAAACCCGGTGAGCACTTGGAGAAGCTCTCTTTTCGGCTTCCGGTGAACTGGCAAAACGTGCCTTTCCTCTCCCCCCTTGCACCGTGCTGGTGCAGAGGGGGGAGGGGGGGGGG